>ML420718.1:0-40152 GCA_005239525.1 Nicotiana knightiana | reverse complement strand
GTTATTTTAGTTATTTAAATAAAAACTAGCCCTAGGCGCTCAGCCTAGTGGATTACTAAAAAACAAAAAAAAATGCAAACATAAAGAGAAGAACTTTAACTATAAATACAGATTAACACAGCCATGGAAAACAAATTTCAGATCTGAAAATCTCATTGAGAGTGAGCTGTTACATACCTTTTAAAAGAGAAAAGTAACAAAAAGATGTCTGGACCAAACGAAGGTCCAGGGAGAAGTTGAAATAAATAGAGAAAAGGGAAAAATCAGCAACACAGGAACAACAAATCAACAGCAAAATCAAGACCAAGGCAGAACCAGTAGGAAACAAAATGACCCAAAAATTTGAGTGGGGATACTTAGAATTCTTCTAAAATCCAGAATACCCAAGATGAGCAAAAAAACTGATAACCAAACAGTACGCTAATGAGTTTTTCTTCAGATTTTTCTCTTTAATTTTCTATTAATATCTTTTGGAAATTTGTTTGTGAGCTAGCTATCCTATTTTTCTTCTTTTTTGTATTTTTCAGCTTTTTTTAGCAGCCAAAGATTGTAAAAGAAGGTAAAAGAGTGTAAAAGTAGCTGAAAAGGAAGATATTTCAGATTAAAAAGAAGGTCTTTTTCAGTGAAAAAATGGGTGTATTTATAAGGGACTTGGGGATAGGATATGCTTGGCATATTCTCTATCCCAATGGGCTGAAAATAGTACTAGGGCAACTGTCACCCTTATTCTTTGGGATAACTGCCCCTATTCCAGAAGTTTCCAGCCCTTATAATGACCCTAATACCCTTAAAAGTCTGATTTTATAAGTCTAGAAGGTTCTTGGGTTGTTACACCCAAGATTCCTTCAACTAAAATTCCTATACTACCCTTTAATATTCCTATAATTTCTCTTAGGTAACTAGGTTAGGTTATATTAATTATCAGGTATTAATCTCAGTTTAATTAACTTAATTGAGGTTAGTCAACTTAATTCCTCCAACTTAGGTTAATTGATTTGCTTCAGTTAATTAGACCTAACTAACTTTGACTAAAAATCAGAGACTTAGTTAACTATTAAACCTAAGTATTTTATTAGAAATTTTATCACCTTGATTGATTCATGACTATTCACTGGTTCAGAATCCAGTACTAGCCTAATTAATCGACTATCCCAATTTAACATACTCAAGTAAACCACTAAGCAATTAATCAACACAGATAATCTTTCGTAAGGAAAAACAGTAAATCCTAACAACTACATGCTCACTAACATGAGCAAAAACAATCATAATATTGACAAATAATCTAATCAAATGAGGCGGGGGATCACAGAAATAATGCACACAGTGATACAACCCTAGTTTAATACCTAAGCAATCTAACATAAAATCCATTCAGGTTTTTGATTTAATCACATAAATAAACAGGGACAGAATAAAATAAATGAATAAAAAGACAGAAACAGCTAGCTTAAATGAAACAGTGTTTAAATCATTAATTTGTTAATAATTCTTTAGAGTAATCCAATAGAAACAAATAAAAAGAAGGAAATACCCGTTTTAAGGGGGTTTGGCCGGAAAATTTGACTTCACCGGACTTTGCCGGATTCTGGCGGTGCTTGTAAATGGTCCAAACCCACATGAATCAATAGCTCTCATCAAGAGCTATTGACTCATGTAGGTTTGAGTCATTAGTTGTCTTCAAGTCGGCCGAAGATAGGGTTTTAGGGTTTCAGATTCTTAGATATGAAATTGGAGGTTTTCGGGTGATTTTTTGAACAAACAAATGGTAGGATGTGATTGACGATGAAAAGGAGGTCGACTGGTAAAAATTTGGGGTCATTTGGTTGAGCTCTGCCGCCGGAGGCGATTTCCGGCCGGCGGAGCACGGAGGAAGAGTGGTGGAGCTATGGTGGGGGAAGGCGGAGGCCGACGGGTCTTTAGAGAGAGGAAGGAGAGATACGGATAGGGGGGGTGTTAGACTTAGGGGTCAAATGGGGTATGGGGGGATGGTTAGGACAGATATATACTTAGGGGGTTGTTAGTTTAGGACCGTTGGATCAAGATGATCCAACGACTGAGAGGTTTTGTATGGCGAAACGGGTTATTTAGATTGATGATGGGGCTGGACCGGGCAGGTGTTTGGTTGGGCTGGACTGGGTAAAGGCTGTTTGGGCTTGGGCAATTCTAGCCCAGGTTCGTTTAATTCACTTTTGCCAATTATAATTTATTGAATTAAAACCAAACAAAAATGTGATAATTAATTCTAACCTCGTTTTTTGTCCATTTATAATTTAATTAATTAAGAGTCATGTCATTTAATTTACTCCTAATCATTTAAAGGACAAATTTCACAATTTTGTTAAAAGAAATAATTAAATCAAGAAATTAAACATTAACCTACTTTATGTCAAACAATTATATTTATTTAAGTAATAACTAAGGTTACACACCTAATTATGCCTCTTTAAATCATCTATATATTTAAAAGACGAATTATGGTTACATAATGCAAAATTAATTCACAAATAGCACTAAAATTCAATAAAATTCATAAAACTAAATAATTTATTGATTTATTTTATGGGATTATATGATTGGTAAAAATCACGTGCTCACAGCGGTACCTATCGAGCCCACCTTTGCCCCACACCCCAAAGACAGATGAAAAGATATACCTATACTTGGTGGTGTCCGAGATAGCAGTAAGTGGAGTATTAATTTGAGAAGAACAAGGTACGTGGTTTCCAGTTTACTACGTGAGTCGAACCTTAGGAGATGCTGAAACCAGGTATCCACACCAAGAAAAATTGGCACTTACATAAATAGGCGCATCTAGAAAACTAAAATCGTATTTTCAGTGTCATCCTAGATGTGTTATTACCACATATCCCCTTCGAAATATATTCCACAAGCCCGAGCTATCAGGACGATTGGTCAAATGGGCTGTCAAACTTGGCGGGTATGATATTGAGTATCAACCCCGAACGACCATCAGGTCCCAAATATTAGCAGACTTCGTGGCAAACTTTTCGCCAACCCTCGTACCCGAAGTGGAAAAGGAACTTTTGCTGAAATCGGGTACATCATCGGTGATATGGAACCTCTTCAAGTACAGAGCCTCGAATGTGAAGGGCTTCGGGCTTGGTATTGTTTTAAAACCTCCTACGGGCAATGTTATTAGACAATCGATTAAAACTGCCAAACTGACTAACAATGAGGCCGAGTATGAGGCTATAATTGCAGGTCTCGAACTAGCTAAAAGCTTGGGAGTGGAAGTTATCGAGGCTAAATGTGACTCCCTACTGGTAGTTAACCAGGTAAACGGAACCTTCGAAGTTCGAGAGGACATGATGCAAAGGTACTTAGACAAATTGCAGGTCACTTTGCATCGTTTCAAAGAGTGGACTCTGCAGCATGTACCTCGAGAACAAAATAATAAGGCCGATGCACTTGCCAACTTGGGATCGTTGGTTGACGAAGATAAAATCAGCTCGGGGACTGTCGTCCAACTCTCGAGGTCTATAATCGAGGAAGGGCACATCTGAATCAATTCTAAAAACGTAACCTGGGATTGGAGGAACAAGTACATCAAATATTTGAAGAACGAGAAGCTACCATCGGATCCTAAGAGATCGAGAAACTTATGAACTAAATCAGCTCGGTTCTCATTAGACAACGACATAACATTATATAGAAGGGCGTTCGATAGTCCATTGGCAGTATGCTTAGGGCCGGGAGATACTGACTATGTTTTGCGAGAAATCCATGAAGGCGCTTGTGGGAACCATTCTAGTGCCGAATTAGTAGTTCGAAAGGTCATAAGAGCATAACACTATTGGGATAGCATGGATAAAGACTCTAAGGAGTTCGTTCGAAGATGCGACAAATGTCAAATGTTTGCACCAATGATTCACCAGCCCGGTGAACAACTTCACTCGGTCCTATCCCCATGGCCATTCATGAAATGGGAAATGGACATCGTCGGTCCTCTGCCGCCGGCCCTAGGTAAAGCTATATTCATATTATTTATGATTGACTATTTCTCTATATGGGTTGAAGCACAGTCCTTCGAGAAAGTCAGAGAAAATGAAGTGATCGACTTCATATGGCATCACATTACATGTTGATTCGAGATACCTATGGAGATAGTGTGTGATAATCGCAAACAATTCATCGGCAGTAAAGTGACCAAATTCCTCGAAGATCACAAAATAAAAAGGATACAATCGACTCCATATCACCATAGTGGAAACGGATAGGCCGAATCAACAAAATAAAACTATCATCCAAAACTTGAAGAAAAGGCTCAACGAAGCCAAAGGGAAGTGGAGAGAAGAATTTCCTGAGATTCTATGGGCATATCGGACAACATCAAAGTCCAGTACCGGAGAAACTCCATTTTCCTTAGTCTATGGCTCCGAAGCCTTAATACTTGTCGAAGTCTGAGAGCCTAGCGCTGGGTTTCGACATGCAACAGAAGAATCAAACCACGAGGCACCAACCTCGAATTGTTAGAAGAAAGACGATAAGCGACACTCGTTCGAATGGCCATACAAAAGCAACGAATCGAGAGGTATTACAACAGAAGAACCAATCTTCGACACTTCAAAGTCGGGACTTGGTCTTAAGGAAAATCACCATCAATACTCGAGACCCTAATGAAGGGAACCTCGGTCCTAACTGGGAAGGACCTTATCAAATCCTCAACATAGTCGGGAAAGGATCGTACAAGCTTGGAACAATGGACGGCGAGCCATTATTGCTAAGGTATGGATTTTCTCCTTTTTCATTTACTTTAATATTCGAAACTAACTTGTTGCAGGTATTCGGTCCAAGAAATAGAGACCTCAAGTTTTAAAGAATGAGTTGCACTTTTTTTCCCTTAGACCAATTTTTATCCCAAATGGGTTTTTCCGGCAAGGTTTTTAACGAGGCCACAACTATGTGCTACCTGAGGGTAATTCAATAGTATCCAAGGCTTCTTTGCAATCAACCTCGAATACTCGGGGGTATCACCCTCGGATATGTAAATAGGTCTCGATAGGAAGAATTTTGTAATGGGCCAAATGGTCGAATGAACCGTGTCCATATAGATTAGTTGAGTCCACACAACAAAACATGTACGCGTGTATGAATAATACAAAGAAGCACTCTCTTTTTTCTCAAACATCTCGTGTTTGAAGTAGAATTTCTATTATACGAGTCATGTGCTTATGATTTATTGTGCAAAACTAACACTTGCAAAAAATGGCCCAAAGGCCAAGTGCAAGCATACCTCGAACACTTGGGGACTACCTACTCGAGCTATCTAAGTTCGAAATCATAAGACCTCAAAGAGGCACCTCCCGATATACAGGCCAAGTCCATCGCACTCGGGGACTAACATTTCAAACAAGTTCGAAATGTTATCGGGAAACAATTCCAAGAGACATGCCCGAAGGCTACGACCATATTAAAGACTACGTTCATATAAAAAGGCTACATCTGAAATAATGCGGTTCGGAGACGTCCGACTTCTGCCATAAACAAAAGGCCTTAAAATACTTTGAAAAACCGGTTAAATAAGCTACCCTTGGAAAAGCAAACAAAAAAGGGCTTCGACAAAATCAACCCTCAAATAAAAGGCTTTGATAATATCAGCCTTCGAAAAAACCTCAAGAGGTATTAAATTATCTTAACAAAAGCGAGTTAAGAAAATATTTGGTTCCGGGCATTGAACCCTCAAAAAACCCAATGGGTACAAAAAACACATGCTAAGGCATAAAGAAATTTTCACTAAGTCTTTTAGATGAAAAGGGGAAAAATTATAGCCACTTTTTGAGGCCGAATTGGCTCAACCTGATGAGCCTAAGGGTCGACCTAAAAGAGCCTAATGGCCGATTTAAAGAGCCTAAGGGCCAATATAAAAGAGCCTAAGGGCCAATCTAATAAGCTTAAAGTCCGATACGATTAGAGTTCAAAACCTCTCCCTCACTCAATTCGAACCCAAGGGTTCGGTTATTATGAGCTCAAACAAATGATTAACTACAACTCGAAGATCCACATAAAAGGTAAAGCGGTGGGCTCGAAACTTAACAATCATTGATAAAACCTAAGGGTCTACCCTATCCTATAAAACTACTCGATCTTGGTTATTTGAGATAACTCATCTGCCAATGCAAAATGAGCCATCCCCGAGACGAGTTCTCAAATGAGTTTCAGACTCGGGGACCTGCCTTCGTAACTTGGGGACTTGCCCTCGGAAAAACGAAAACCCTATGGGTTTATTTCAATCACGAGTCTAACTAAAACAATGAGAACTTTTTCAACGAAGGCACTTAAACATACAAATGCATGAAGAAAAACTTATGAAGGCATCAAAAAGAAATTTTTTTCATTATATAAAACATATATGTACAAAGGGCAGCTAGGGCCTTACAAAAGAAAAAGAAAAATAAGTTACAATCTAGTTATGATTGGGGCTAGCCCCCTCAATACCGGCCTTTCCCGAGCATCTTCTTTGGAGGCATCTTCTTCAGCAACCTCACCTTCGTCTTCTCTACTACCGGAACCGCCATCATCATCATCATCATCGGAAGAGATGAGCTTCCTGGCTACAACCTCGAGCTCTTTTGCCCGAGCAATCTCTTCGGAGAGGTCAACACCTCGAGCATGAATTTCCTCGAGGGTTTCTCTCTGGGATTGGCACTTCGCCAAGTTTCTATGCCACTGCTCCCGATTGGAAAGCTCCCTCAGCTGGGTTTGAACAACTACGATGTTAGCTCGGTACTGCACTATGGATTTGTCTGCCTTGGCCTTAGTCTTTTTGATCTCAGCCTTGGCCTCGCTGAGCCCGACTTCGAGCTCTTCGACCCTTTTGGCCTGATCATAACCTTTCTCTCTAAGGTCTAAGAGTTAGGCCTTCACCGAAGAAAACTTGGCAAAATTTGCTTCCTTTTCAACAGCAAGATGGTCCATCCTAGATTTCCACCAATCAGAGTCGGTCTTAACCTGGCCGACCTTTGCCCGAAGAAGGCCGATCTTCTCCACCTTCTGCTGCAGATGGGATTTCGAAGGGTTATATTCCACAGTGGAGTCAATTCCATACTGTATCAATAAGGCGGTTACCTGCTTGTCCAACTCGGCCTCCTCCTCATGAGCCTTGGCCAGGTCCTCTCGGAGATTCTTTATGACCTCGTTCTTATGGCCACAAAGAATCTTCAGAGCGTTCCTCTCTTCTGAGAACCTCTGAAGATCGGCCTCGCACTGACTAAGATCAGCTCGGAATTTGGTAGAAGCCTATACAAAGAAGAAGAATACAAGTTAAAAAGAATAAACTTAGGAAAACCATAAAGGGGAATGACCAAAAAAAACAAGCACTTACCTTGGAAAAAAGAGGCTGATCTTCCGTCATGAGGATCTAAGCGTCACTGATATCGAAGGCATCATCGACCCCCATGAAGCAATCCTAAAAAGGATCAGCAGCGCTAGAGCCTTTGCCAATATCGGGGGTCTTCAGCCTTTGGGCATCCCTTATCGCCCCTTCAGAAAAGACCGACATGGAAGGCATTTGACCTATTGTCATGGCTCTGAGCAAATCGCTCGGATCTCTCTTTCCAATCCTCCTAGTCTCAGAACCATCCTTTCCCATTGTAGAAGTCGATGATCGAGACACCTTCTTGACCTCAGGAGATTTGGGGATCACCCTCGATTTTATTTTCAAAGCCTCCTCGACGTGAGGCTCGGTTGCAGCAGGCGGCAGCTCAGGATGCGAAGCAACCTCATAGCCTTTTTGGGGCGAGCTATCAATGTTGAAGAGCCTTCTTCTTCCTCCTCCTCATCCTGATCCCTCAACGTTTGGACCGCGCCCGCCGAGAGGCCGACTGTTTTTCTCCTCACCCTTCGAGGTTTGGGCTTGGATACCTCGGATTGCGAGGGATTTTTTCTTTTCTTTTCGGCCTCGGAACCGGAGACGTGGCTTCACCACCTTCGCTCGAAGGCCTCATAATGGCATCTTTGATCAGGCCTGCATAAACAGAAGATCAATAATGGAGAAAAGGAGTAATTTTTTTGAAATACGTAAGAAGGGATCTTACCATGGTTTTGGCCTCCCACTTGCCTTTAGCCAAATCCCTCCACACTCGTCCAGCACGAGTCGAAGTGGAGGCAAGCTTATGGATCCAGTCTTCGAAATCGGGCACCGCCTCGGGCATCCAAAGGTTGGCTGCATAGTCAAAGAAGAATATTAGACAAGATCAAAAGAGACACAAAATCAAAAGAACAAAAAGTCACTTACGTTTGGATTTCCACTCCTCGGGGAACGACACATTTTCTTCTGGTATTATATCACAGGTCCTCACCCGTATGAATGGACTCATCCAACCCCGATCTTTATGCTCGTCAATATTCAAGAATAAGGTTTTGTTTTCTCGGCAGTTAAGTATGGTTAGCCCTCGATAGAGTCGAGGCCTGTATAACCGAATAAGGTGGTCCAATGTGAACTCCAAACCAACCGACCTCGTTGGAGTAGAAGCACAACATGATCACTATACGCCAAAGTGAGGGGTGGAGCTGATTTAGGGTGACCTCGTACCTCTTGCAGAAGTCGAATATCACGGGGTCGACGGGACCAAATGTGAAGGGGTAAGTATAAACACTCAAGAACCCCTTCACATGTGTGGTGATTCTCTCTTGAAGCGTAGGAATTTTCACCACCACCTCTGGACCTCATCTGCATTCCTTCTTGACGGCCTCAACATGGCCCTAGGTAATCGAATACATATACACTGACATGTGTTCACATCGGCTCGGCACAGATGAGGGGTTATCAACCTTAAAGTCAGTTTTAAGGACACATGGGCTAGGTACGTATTCATGGATGGCCAGTTCTACCTGCGTTTTATCACCGGCCGGTCGGGAGGAAGAAAATGGAGCTTTCTCCTTTTGTGATACTGTTTTAGAGGTTTTCGCCATTTATGTATGAGTGGAGAGTAAAAAAAAGGTTTAGAACTGGCGACTCCGGTGGAAAAATGGTGGTTTAGTAAGAAGCGATGAGAGGAAAGCAAGAAAGATTGTGAGCTCATTGGTTAGCGATCAAAGCAAATAAAGTTTGAATGTATTAAGGAGCTGGTATTTATAGGTTAAAAATGGCAGTTCGGTGCCACTAGCGGCCGACCGACGACTGACATGCATTGATGGTTTTTTGGGAACCAAACCGATGAGACATTTCGATCACATCCATTTCTTACCTCATGAGGATGATGTCATGGTCGAGGTATTGAAAAATCGAGGCTCAAATCGTTTCTGATCATTTCATCCTAAGAAACGTGGGGACTAACTGTATATAGTAAAAATCAAGGATACCTTTTTACGGGTTCGAGGATATGTCTCGAGAACGAGCCGGTATCGAAGCAAGTTTGGGCTCATATAATATGAATACTAAGGGATCAAGATCAGGCTAAATCGACACCACGGTAATAGAATCACGAGATATCCGCGATCGACCACCAACCTCGGCGAGAATCTCAGAACAGATAGAATCGTTAACGGTTAATGGTATCAATCATGTATTTTACTTCCGAAATTAGAGTCATACCTTATTTAGGATTCCTCTACTATATAAAGTGGAATCATGTTCGTTTGTAAAGAACACATTATCATTATTATCATCATACGCACTTACCACTTACAACATTATTGAGAAATATGAAGCACTCTGCTTTTTTATTTGCTCTTAACTCTTTATAGTTCTTATTGTTCATATTACTATTGCTGCTCTTACTATTCTTCGCACTTGATCTCGAGTCTAATCCAGACCGGGGCCGATAACTTGAAATTACACGGGTTTGATCTATTTAAATCGTTTAATTCCTTTATTTATTTAGCTATTTATCAATTGACATTGAATTAGATCACATATCCTTATAACCACATTACAAGTTTAATTGTTACTCATATTTCGAGGTAAACAATGATGACATATCCTTATAACCACATTACAAGTTTAATTATTACTCGAATTTCGAGGTAAATAAAAGTATTAGCATTTAAGGAGAGATGAAGGGTAATATAGATAAACCCACTTATTATTTTTATTTTTATTAAGAGGTATTAAAAATCTTTAAAAAAGCATAGTGTTTCGGTTTCGTAGTTGCATATCTGATTTATACCTTTGTGCAGTTGGGAATGGGTATATTAATAGATTTACTCATATACACTCAATAAAGCATTTAATTTTGGTAGAATCTCTGCTCTTTCCCTTTCCTATCCTCTTATTCAGCGCGCCAAACACCCCAAAATCCCTTTGAAAATAAATACACCAACAAATATCACTTCGAAAAGAATAGAGAAAAATTTGGCCAAAAAAAAAAGAGTTGATGTAATGACCCAACCCATCGTTTTGAGCATTTGCATTCTGTTAAGCTATTTGAAGTCTTGAGTAGCTTCATATGATCCATTTTGACTTGTGTGAGTCGTCGGTTTTGATTTTCAGGTGATCCGGAGTTGATTTGGAAGAATGATTCTTAACTAGGAAGCTTTAAGCTGGAAGAGTTTCTCAAGTTTGACTTTGGAGAATTGAACCTCATATCAAAGTTTTGATGGTTCCGCTAGGTTCGGATGATAATTTTGGACTTAGGTGTATGCCTGGATTTGCCTTTGAATATTTCTAGAAAGTTTCGGCACTAATTGGCTAAAGTTGGAAATTTGAAGGTTTGGAATGTTTATAAGTTTGATCGAGAGTTGACTTTGATGATATGGGGTTCGGATTGTGGTTCCAAAAATTTGGAATAGCTTTGTTGTTTCATTTGGGACTTGTGTGCAAAATTTGAGTTTATTCCGGGTTGATTTGATATGTTTCAACACGGGATTTGGAAGTTAAAAGTTTAAAGTTCATTAAGTTCGATTCGAGGTGATTCGTAGCTTTTATATCTTTATGGGTGATTTGAGGTATTGAGTAGGTTCGTGTTATGTTTTGGGACATGTTTGTATGTTCTGTTGGGGTCTCGAGGGGCTCGAGTGAGTTTCAGATTGATTTCAGACTCTTTTCTTCATGTTTGGCATAGCTGATACTCTGCTGGTTTTTGTGTTTCAGGAATTCTTTGCAATCGTGGAGGAATAGACGTGATCGCGTGGAGTATTGGGGGCTGCTGGTTGTTTCTTCATCGCGTTCGCGATACACAAAGCGCGTTCATGGAAGATTGAATGGTTAGTACATCGCGTTCGCATGTAAAGTTTCGCGATTGCGTAGAGTATTGGGAGCTGCTAGTTGTTTCTTCATCGCATTCGCGGAAGATTGAAGGGTTGGTACATTGCATTCATAGGTGAAGTTTTGCAATCGTGGAACAGCTGGGAGCTGGGGACAACCTTCTTTGCTTTCGCATGACTATGGACGCGTTTGGGTAGTGTTGGTGCCTGTGTTCATCGCGTTTGCAAGGGTAGTGCCATGAACGCGAAGCATTTTTTTTGGTGAGCTCATTCTGTTCTTCGCAATTGCATGGCTACAACCGGAATCGCATAAAGTACCACTGGACAGAGCACATAAGTACTCTATTTCGGACCTTTGAGTTATTTTATCACATTTTGAGTTGGGGAGATTGGATTCGGGCAATGTTTTAGGCAGTTTTTACCACAAGGATTGGTTTAAGAGGATGGATCTTGATATTGTTGAGTATTGATACACACCCTTGTATGGTTCTATTGGCATGTGAGTCGTCCGTGCAATTATTGGTTGTAGCTAGGCATAGGATACCAAGTGTTTAGGGTTCACAAATTGGAACCCGTGAATTATGGATATTTAGAGGTTCGGTGCCTCGTGGTGATTATTGGATAAAACCTGACGTGAAAGCGGTTATTTTCATCTAATTAATACTTGTCCTTCTTTTAGTTGTGTTCTCCGGGTTTAGACTGTGCCCAGCTTACTATATTATGTTGTTACTTGTTGTGTTCAGCTTTCAACTGTTGTTTCCATTTCTTATTGCAAGTACCATATTGTCGTTGTCATTATGCATAGCTTTATAGAGATATCGTATTTCTGTTAGTCCTACATTTATACTTGTACATATTATCTAGTCCAGTAGGTGTCTTGATTGTTCCTCGTCAATACTCCACTGAGGTTAGTCTTGATACGTGTTGCGTACCGCTGTGGTGTACTCATACTACACTTCTGCACACTTTTGTGCAGATCCAGGTATTTTGAAGTCAGTTGCTCGTTAGCTAGCGGTGTGGATTGTTAATCTGTAAAGACTCAAGGTAAACTTGTTGTTGTGTTTCCAGGCTTCGGAGTCACCTTCTAGTTTTTGTACTGCACTGTTTACCCTTATTTTGGAACAGTTGTATTTAGAGATTTTCTAGCAAACTCTGTAGAGCTTATGACTTGTACTATCGATTTTGGAATTTGTAAAATTTATAGAGATTTCTATTTCCAAATTTGTTAGATGTTATTTAAATATTATTGTTATTTCAATTAATGTTAGGCTTACCTAGTCCCTAGGACTAGGTGCTATCACGACGCCGAATTGAGGGAAAATTAAGTCGTTACAAGTTGGTATCAGAGCTCTAGGTTCATAGGTGCGACGAGTCATAAGCGATTTTAGTACAGTCTTGCGGATCGGTACGAAGACGTATGTACTTATCTTTGAGAGGCTATAGGACTATTGGGATAGTTTCACTTCCTTCATTCCTATCGTGCGAGTTTATTGATCTCAAAGTTTGAGCTTTTATCGTTGCATTTTCTCACTGATGGTGAGAACACGAGCTGCAGTTACTGATGACGCTGCTCCCGAAGCAGGTGTCTCTAGAGGTAAAGACAGAGGCCAAAGAAGAGCACGTGCTGCAGCTAGAGCACCTACTAGAGCATTAGTTGAGGAGACGCCTGCTGTTAACCCTGGACTTCAGGAGACTTTAGCACAGTTCCTGAGCATGTTTGGTACATTGGCTCAGGCGGGGTTGATTTCGGTTGCACCAACTACTTCATAGACCGGGGGAGGAACCCAAACTCTCGGCGCCCACACTCTAGAGCAACGAGTTTACGTTGGTCTGGTTCCAGGTGTCATGGAAACATAACATGTGGTTCCAGTTTAGCCCGTGGTTAGGGTAGTGACATCTGAGGAAGAACATCTTATACTTGAGAGGTACAAGAAGCACCACCGTCCTACCTTCAGTGGATTGGCGACAGACGATGCCCAGGGTTTTATGGATGAGTGTCACTGCATTCTCCGTACTATGGGTATTATTGAGACGAGCGAGGTTTCTTTTACTACGTTCCAGCTCTGGAAGCGGCTTATTAGTGGTAGCAGACGTATGAGTTGGGCAGCCCGACCGAGGTAGCTTCACTTAAATGGATTTTGTTTTCAGAGATGTTCCTGAGAGAGTTTGTACCTCAATCCCTTTGGGCATGGCGCATGGAGTTTGAGCAGCTGTGTCAGGGCACTATGTCAGTATCAGAGTATGCCAATAGATTCAATGATTTGGCCAAACATGCATCTACTTTGGTTGCTACAGTTATAGAGCGTGTCTGTAGATTCATTGAGGGACTCAGGCATGATATTCGGTTCAGCATGGCTCGGGAGTTAGAGTAGGAAATTTTATTTCATCAGGTGGTAGGGATCGCTCGCCGATTGGAGGGCATGTGGGACCAGGATAGAGAGGACAAGCGGGGCCAGGTGAGAGATGGCAGGCGAGGTCAGGAGAGAGAGGACAAGGAGGCGAGGAGGACTCGTATACTGGAAAGATCTACTGGTCCTTATTTTCGAGGCAGGGTGCAACATGGTAGAGGTTTTATGGGTCAACCAGTTCAGTTTTCACTTCAGGCTTCGCATGATGTATCAGGTACTCATGGGTCTCAGAGTACCCGTACTGCATAGTTCCCAAAACCACGTTAGTAGAGGGGTTGCTTTGAGCGTGGAGATACCATCCATATGGTGAGAAATTGTCCCATACTCCGGGTCGATGTTTCATAGCAGGGTATTCAGGCGAGTAGAGGGCGCCCAAGAGGGGGAGGCCCGACCCGTTTATATGTTTCATATAGTAGGCTTTAGGCCGCTGCGCCAGATGATGTCATACATGCATGCTTTGGATTTGTTATAGCACCATTCGTATTTTTATTCAGTTCTGCTTATCAGGGTGAGTTCCATTATTTGTTGTTCCACCTATGGGTGAGTTCGTGACTTTGTATTCTATTTATGTGTTTTCCCTTATAGGGAGACTCTATGAGTGGTAGACCGTGTCTATCGTTGTTTTTATTCTTTATTGAGAGTTATGAGACTGGAACTGAATTTGTGTTGTCCATTGCGGTAGGTTTTGATGTGATTCCTGAGTAATTTGGTTACGAGTTGTGATTAGATGCTCTACCGGGGTGAGAGTTCAGTAAGTGTTGTGATTTTATTGGTAGAACTGAGAAAGTGTTAAATGGGTATGATGTGCATTCAACTTGTGATTCAGAGTTGAGGGTGAGACACTCGCAATTTCATGTGATCCGATATGTTTGAGCCGGGATGCGTGCCTCTGTGGAAGTTATATCAGGATGAGATCCTTGTGATTTGTTCATATACTTTTATTTTTCATTTTAAATTGATTCGTAGTATGGTACTGATAGAAAGTTGTGCCTGTCAGGCTTGTTTGATATTACTCTTATGTGTTTCTTCCTGCGTATTCAGTCATTTTCGTCCTGTGCTTATTTGAGTTTTGTTTACGGGGTGTGTGACCGGTGGCGTTAAATGTGACTTGTTAATCTAAGTGTATAGTTATGACGTCTTCATGTTTCTTGCATCATTGTAAGCGTTGCGGAGGTTTGAACATGGTTCTAACGGATGTGAGGCTAATTGATGGTGCTGGGATTGATTACAGATAGCTATTGTGATTAGGATAAATCATGGCACGGCATCACCCTTCGTTCTTTTACTCTCTTCCTCACTATGAAATGTATAATGTAATCAATGTAAATCATGGCACGACATCACCCTTCGTGCTTTTACTCTCTTCGTCATTATGCAATGTATCATGTAATCAATGTAAATCATGGCATGGCATCAGCCTTCGTGCTTTTACTCTCTTCCTCACTATGCAATGAATAATGTAATCATTGTAAATCATGGCACGACATCACCCTTCGTGCTTTTATTCTCTTCCTCACTATGCAATGTATAATGTAATCAATGTAAATCATGGCACGACATCACCCTTCGTGCTTTTATTCTCTTCCTCACTATGCAATGTATAATGTAATCAATGTAAATCATGGCACGACATCACCCTTCGTGCTTTTATTCTCTTCCTCACTATGCAATGTATAATGTAATCAATGTAAATCATGGCACGACATCACCCTTCGTGCTTTTATTCTCTTCCTCACTATGCAATGTATAATGTAATCAATGTAAATCATGGCATGGAATCACCCTTCGTGCTTTTACTCTCTTCCTCACCAATGCAATGACAATTATCAAAATGGCAAGGAATGCTGCATAGTGGAATCACAAATCATGATCACCCGAAAAGCGAAAAATATCAGTCATTATCATAACAAATTGCCCGGCAAGGGTCTCAGCTATAACCAAACTTTTCAAGTATATCCTTCACAGTTGGGTCCTTAATAGGACCATTACATCACAAGTTCATCAACGAGGATTTTCAACAACAATCAACTTCCAAGTAGAGATAAATTCATAATACAATGGATATGGAAGTAAGGACAAGAATTACATCAAAAATAGACTCACGGGAATTCTTGACACACAATGCATAGGTACCCGTCACCTCACCTATGCATTGGACATGATAAACACTTAGCACATAGCATACGATACCTATTCCCTTACCAAATTTAGGCAAGACACTTACCTCGGGTCCAAAAATAGCAACTAAGCCTCTAACATCGTCTTTCCTTTTAAATTCAACTCCGGAACAACAATATCTTGACATATTTAACTTATTAACATCAATAATAACTCATTAATACAATCCCATAGCCTAAATATATAGTTCCTATCATTCTTCCAAAAATACCAAAATTTGACCCCGGGCCTGCTTGGTCCAAACACGAGGCTCGGACCAAAACCCGATCACCCATATCCCCACGAGTTCAAATATATGATTTGTTTTGAAATCCGACCTCAAATTGAGGTTGAATTACCCAAAATTCCCAAAAACCTAACTCTACCCGAAACCCCTAATTTCTACCATAATTTCAGGATTTTAGGCCTAGATTCTAGTGATTGATGAAGACAAATGGAAGAAAATGGAGTTGGAATAACTTACCTATGAAGCTATGGTGATGGAAGTCTTCAAAATCGCCTAAGGGGGAGTAGGGAAGAAGAGGTTTGAGAAGAAGTGGGTTAAATCCCGTAAGGTTTCTATTTTGGACTATTAAAAATGAATGGGCAAAAATACCCTTCGCGTTCGCGGGCCCATGGCCGCGTTCGCGAAGGGTTGACAATCCTGACCTACGTGTTCACGAGCCTAGGGCCGCGTTCGCGAAGAACAACCTACCCAACCCCCCAAATTAACACTACGCGTTCGCACCCCTGGGAACGCATTCGCGTAGAAGCACTGTCTAGTGCTCCACGTTCGCGTCTCCCTCTACGCGTTCGTGTACAGTGAAAACCCAGTCCAAGATACTTACCCTTCGTGTTCGCGGGCCCATGGCCCCGTTCGCGAAGGGTATTACACCAGACACCAGCAAAACATCAAAAACACCAGATTTTTCTACTTTATACATCCCGTTAACTACCTGAAACTCACCCGAGCCCTCGGGGTTCAAAAATAAAAATAGACACGACTCCCAAATCATACTACGGACTTATTCAAGTACTAAAACCACCAAAATAACATCAAAATCAATGAATTAAACTCAAAAATCCATATAATTCCTTAAAACTTCATAAAGCTCAAATATTCCATTTTCGAACCGAAACATGTCAAATCAAGTCCGTTTTACACCAAACTTTACAGATAACTCATATAATACATAATTTACCTGTTCCGGGCTCCGGAACCATAATACGGGCCCGGTAACACAGTTTTCACATCAAGTTTCATTTTAAAAAACCTTTATTAATTTCTGAAAAAATTTTCTTTAAAAATTCATTTCTCGGTCTTGGGACTTCGGTATTCGATTCCGGGCATACGACAGGTCCCATATTTTCCTATGGACCCTCTGGGACCGTCAAATCACGGGTCCGGTTCCATTTACCAATAATGTTGACCAAAGTCAACTTTAATTAATTAATTATTATAAAATCAATTGTTCAACACATTTCCACATAAAAAACTTCTCGGCTACGTTCTCGGGCTATGCACGCACTTTGAGATGAGATTAACGGAGGCTTTCAGGGCCTCAGAACACAGTTTTTGCTAAATTACACGAGATGACTTTTTGGGTCATCACAAGATGTAATGACTCGACCGGTCATTTTGAGTCCTACTGCGTTGTTCAGCGGTTTGAGGCCATGAGCAGCTTCATTTTAGGTGATATGACTTGTAGGTGTGGTCGGAATTGAATTCGGGAATTTTAGAGGCAATTTGGAAAGAAAATTCTCATTTCAGAAGCCTTAAGCTGGAAGAATCGACTAAGATTGAATTTTTGAGTAAACGACCTCAGAATTAGGATTTGAAGTTTCCGGCAGGTTCGTATGATGATTTCAGACATGGATGACCCGAGAGCGTTTCGGCGCATATTGCAGAAGTCTGCATTTTAGAAGAAATTTCAAAAGTCTGGGTTGAAGTGCATTTTAGTGATATTGATGTAAATTTGGAATTCTGAGTCTGGAATAGCTCCGTATGGTGATTCAGGAGTTGGGAGCATGATCAGAAGTGAATTCAGAGGTCCGTAGGTTATTTTGAAGTCATTTGGCTAATATTTTGAAGTCATTTGGCTAAAGATAGAAATTTGAAGATTTTTGGAGAAATTCGATCGGAAGTGAAAATTATTATATCGGGGTCGAAATGTGATTCCAAAAGTTGGAGCAGGTCTGTAATGTTGAATGTGACTTGTGTGAAAATTTTGGGGTCAATCGGATGTGATTTGATAGGTTTCGGCATCGAATGTAGAAGTTGGAAATTTCAAAGTTCACAAGGATTGAATTGAGTTGCGATCAATGGTTTCGATGTTATTTGATACGATTTGAGGCCTCGAGCAGGTCCGCATTATGTTTTGGAATAGGTTGGTGTGATTGGATGGGGTCCCGGGGGCCTCGGGTGGAGTCTGGGTGGTTAACGGATCGGATTTAGAGTTGAGAAAGGGCTAAGGATGTTGGTGTCTAGTGTGACCACACCTGCGCAAGAAGGGTCGCAGGTGCGGAGCCGCAGGTACTGTTTTTGTGTTGCAGGTGCGAGTTTAGGCTGGCTTGGCTGGGGGCGCAGGTGCGAGGTTATTTCTGCACCTGCGAAAGAGGGAGCACAGGTGCGGAGCACGGCTGGGGACGAGGAAGCCGCATGTGCGGGTGCATGGGCGCACTTGCGGGCGCCCATGTGCGAGGTTGGAGGCCGCAGATGCGGAAATTGGGCCTGGGCAGTGTGTATTTTTAAACCGAGATTTTGGCCATTTTTCTCCCATTCTCATTTGGTGTGGCGATTATGGGGAGCTTCAAGGGAGGATCTTCATCAAGTAACTTTAGGCAAGTGATTTCTTCCCATCTTTGAGTTAAATACATGAATTAGATATGGATTAAAGCATGAAATTGGTGGGCAATTGGGATTTTTGAACAAAGACCTAGAATGTGTATTTTTGGGTAATCTTTATCTTTGAAAAATTTAGGAATCCGGGCACGTGGGGCCGAGGGAAATATTTTCAACTTTTCGAGCGGAATTGAGAATTCATATAAATTGAATTGTTATAAGTATTAGAGTATATTTTCATTGGTTTGCCCGTTTTTGGATAGTTTTGGGGCGTTGTGCATCAATTTGAGTCGTCGAAAGGGCTTGGAGGCCGGTTATGAATCTTCGGAGCGAGGTAAGTCTCCTTTCTAACGTTGTGAGGGGGATTGTCCTTATAGGTGAACTAATTAAATATGTGCTACCATTTGTGGGGGATATGTACGCACGAAGTGACGAGAGCCCGTGCGTAGCAACTATTATGTTTATGTCCGAGTAGTTTAGGACCCAAAAGTATGTTCTATTTGTCATACTTGTAATCTTACTGATGAAATTAAAATGGTTTAACCTTATAGAACTTTGCAAATGAATTTCTGAAAAAGATTTCAATACTATTTTCATGACCATTAAAAGAGAAATTGTCATTTACTTGAGTACTTGATTTTCCGACGTAGTCAGGGTGGATTGTTTGAATATGCATGACTGTGTGCGACCACTTCACAATTTATATTCCGCGAGCGGGGTGATTTCTTCCACTATTCTCATGGGAGCGGGCCGTACGCTACGGCGGGTTAATAGATGCATCTATGGTTCGCGTCGTTCGACCCTTCGGCAGTGCACAGTTTACACTTTATGTTTTTTCGGGCCGTTCGACCCTCGACATTGCTTGCACATGATATTTACTGCTTACTTGCTGTGATTTTTACTTGATTACTGGCCTGGAGATTTTTAAATTGTCAACTGAAATGATGAGGATTTAAGAATATTAGATGTGAAAGAAGTTGTTATTTTCTGTTGCTACTTGTTAAGTTGCCTACGATAGCCATGCTTTGTGTCACCCTTGATTATATTAATTTGACCTCTAGTAAGTGTCAAGGTCGACCTCTCGTCACTACCTCTTCGAGGTTAGGCGGGATACTTACTAAGTACACATTATTTTCGTACTCATACTACCCTTGTTGTGCATTTTTGTTGCATAGGCACGTTCATAGCTAGTGGCCGTGCTTGACACAGTGATGTGGCTGACTTGGAGACTTAGACGAGTTGCACCATCCGGAGACGACCCGCAGCTGGCAGAGTCTTCCTCAGATGTATTGTATTTTATTCTAAATTCCTTGTCCAGTTTGTATTCCGGACAAATATTGTAGTACATGTATAATTCCTAGAAAATTTGCTCATGCACTTGTGACACCGAGTCCTGGAATAATTATGGGATTTTCACTATTTAAATTGCTAAAGATTTTATTGTTTACTCAGTGGAAGTTCGCTAATTATTATTTAAGTAAATGAAAAAGGAATGACTTCAAGAATTTTAAGAATAAAGATTTTATTAACAATTTAAATGATTGGCTTGCCCGATAATGATGTCCGACACTATCACGATATTAATGGATTTTGGTTCGTGACAATATAATCATGTTTAAGTCTGTAAAAAGAAAAATGGATAAAAATTCAACTGAATTACCATTTAGGACATCTGAATAATATTTGGTAAACATGACAAGTTCAAGGTGTCACCTTTAAAGAAATGACTCAATATGACCTTCTACACTTTGCTTAGAAGAAAATGGTTGAGCAAAGATATCTTGTATTTTACTTTTAGATTTCTTGCGTGTGAAAATTAAGATCTCTTTTAAATTAGACTAAATTTTAATGAGTCTCAAAATAAATTGATACTGTGACCTTATTTATGGATTTGAAGAATATTCAAATCTTTCAAACGAAATGGACAGGAAGTATTCAAAATACACTTAAATTGTATAAAAAGAAATGAAGAAAAGAGAATAGTTCTGCAAGTTATTTCTGATATTTGGAAAACCTCCTCTTCATACTTCACCATGAATAAAATTGCAGTGCAAAAATATTGCTTAATTAATGCTAAGCAATCATACAGTTCATTTTGAAAAGAGGAGAAAAGGCTAAGCGCCATGACATATGTTGTATATCGAAGATATATAATTCACATTTTGTATGTTATAATAATATAGCTACTCTTACTGTTGTATACTATTAAGGTACGGCAAGAGGCAGATCTAGTGTCACGATTCAAATTTCCCTCTGTTGGATATCGTGATAGCATCTAATCTTAAAGACTAGGTAAGCCTAATATTCATGGAATAATAACATTAATAAATAAAATCTAATATTTTTCTGAAATAAGTAATTTTTTACACATTGTATATTCTCAAACCCCGGAAGTATAAGTCATAAGCTTTAAAGAAATTACACTAAACTACTAAACATACCACTGTTCAGAAATAAGTACAACAGTGCAAACAGAAGTATAAGATGGTAACTCCGAAACCGCGAACGTTGAAGCGGTTTTACCTTGAGTCTCCACAACAACAACCGCACTACTGACAATCAATCGGCTGGCTTTGCAAAAACCCGGAATCTGCACAAGAATATGCAGAAGAGTAGTATGAGCACACCACAACGGTGCACAGTAAGTATCAAGACTAACATCGGTGAAGTAGTGACGAGGACTAGTAAAGACAGCCAGCGGTCTAATAAAACTGAACAAGTATCAATATAGGAATCAGGGAAATAATGATATACACATAAAGGCTACGCAATATAGCGAACAAGATAGTGAATTCGATAAAAAAGGAAAAACAATAAGTACCAGCGGAAACCATGAAGTAACACAAAGACTGAATAGAACACGGAAAAAACCGGCATGCAAATATACAACACGTACATGTAATGACTCAAGAACTTCAACCACTTCTATATCAAACTCATAGTCATCTCCACGAGGTTCCGAACCTTGGTTAAATCACCATTTACGGGTCCCAATATTCGAACCCTAACACTTGGCATCTTACACCCTCATTCGAGTACTAACTGCACGGATGACTCACGTGCCAATTAGGTCATTTCCACTCATATGGTAAGCACAACAAGAGTATCTATAATTGACATAAACAAGGAATCCTAAATCCATTAGTAGTACTTAACTAAGTGTATGCTTGTACATGTGTCCTAACATGATTTCAACTACCAATAAACATAAGGGAAGAAAAAGGGGCAACACGTACATTTTCATCTCACAAGTTTCCATGCGAATAAACTCGCACATTAAGTGTTTCAGTACACAATATCAACAACAAGGAATGCCCCCAGGCCAACACAAGTATCACAAACAATCTCCGACATAGCCCACCTTGTCTTGCCACGTGTGTAATAGTAAAGTATATGCCCGCCTTGTTTCGCCACACGTGCATAAACATGTTCCCACCTTGTCACGCCACATGCGCAAACCTCAATCTCATATCCCGCCTAATTACGACACATGTGCAATATCAATAGTAAATACGGCACGACAGAAACCTCGTGCAAATCCCCATATCAACAACCGCACGGCAGAAACCTCGTGCATTACCACAACAAGTACAACAACAACAATGGCAACAGTTCAAGATGAAAATAATGCATCAACTCAATAACCTTCGATCACAAGATAGGAAAAACTAGTTCACGAGAAATAAACATAATAAGGAGAGCTAGGCATATTAATAATCGCTCAACAAGAAAGGAAAATAGCAGTTGACACCCGCACCTAATAAGACGGGGTAACAACAAGAAAACAACATAAATCTGATAACTCTATTTACGGGCAAGCCAACTAAGGTATAGTCTATCCGAACTTCCTTTAAGGTCGATAGTTTCAAGGCTATTCAACAGTTTCATTTAAGGACAAGCAACGTGAAAATAATCATAACCTCAGTCAAGACCAAACCATTCTAGAATGAGATGAATATAATTACAATTAGAGATAAACAGTTAAGAAGACATAGCATGACAGTAAAAAGGAAATAAAATCTTCAGATAAGTCAATTAGGAGTCAAATAGGTAATAGGAGTAAATCCAAAAGTAAGAACTTCCACATTTAAGCATATAAAGATGACACTAGAAATTAAGAAATTCAATCATGCTAAGGACAATTCATACTCGGCGAATATAAGAACCTAAGATTCCTAAAGGGTCAACTTTCCGCAAATAGGTCCGAGCACGCACTCGTCACCTTGCGTACACGGACTACAATCACCATAGAAGACTCAAATCCTAAGGGGTAATTCCCCCACACAAGGTTAGGTAAGATACTTACCTCGAAGATGACAACGCGGTACTCTAAAATGGACTTCTCGGGCAAAAAGACCTCTGGACGGCTCAAAATCAACTAAAACTACTTCAAAATACACATAAAATATATAAGGAACTATTCCGAATAATAAAGATTCAATCTTTAACAAATTCTAAAAATCGGTCCAAAAGAAGACCCCCGGGCCCGCACCTCGGAACCCGACAAGGTTTACAAATCCGATTACCCATTTCAATACGAGTTCAACCATACAAAATTTACCAAGTTCCGATACCATTTCGTCCCTCAAATCATGAAATTTTGTTTTGAAGATTTTCTTCAAAAACCAACATTTTCCATAACTCAAAATACAATTTAAATGATAAAAACAAGGACTAATTCATGGAATATTTATAATTCTAGATGAAGAACACTTACCCAATCAAATTGTGTGAAACCCCCTCAAAGAATCGCTCAAAATCGAGTTCTACAAGTCAAGATAGAATAAAATGGTCTAACCCTTGATTTTGGATTATATTCTGTGTGCCCAGATATTTGTTCAATGCGATCGCAGACGAGAAGATGCGATCGCATAGAAGGAAAAATTTCACTGGTCAAATTGTGCTATATGATCGCGTAAGGAGTGAAGCGATCGCATTGAAGGAAAATATTACTGACAAAAAAAAAGTTCTATGCGATCGCGAATGAAGTAATGCGATCGCATATAAGAAATTTTCTGCTGCCCCACGCCACACTGTGCGATCGCGAACTAGTGTATGTGAACGCAATGAAGAGAAAAATGGGCGGGTGCAAGGCAACACTATGCGGTCACGACTACTATTATGCGATCGCATACAAGGAAACCAGAAATAGCATCAGCAGTGCAAAAAGAGGGAAAACTGACCCGAAGCCTATCCGAAACACACCTGGGACCCCCGGGACCCCCACGACCCCGTCCAAACACACAGAAAAGTCATATAACCTGTCCCTCTCGCTTGAGGTTTCAAATCACATAAAACAACACCAAAACAACGAATCAAACCAAAAATCAAACTTATGAATTTTTAAATCTTCAATTATCAAAACTCGTGCCGAAACCTATCAATTCAACCCGGAATGACACCACATTTTGCAGACAAGTCATAAATGACACAACGAACCTACAACCACTCTCAGAATTCCATTCCGCGATATCAAAATTTCACCTATCGGCCGAAATCGCAAAAATTCTAACTTTCGCCAAATTACCTCAAATTACTCTATGGACCTCCAAAATCAATTTTAGACGCGCGCCTAAGTCCAAAATCATCATACAAAGATGCTGGCATCACCCAAAACTCCTTCCGAGGCTGTTTACTCAAAAGTCAAACATCCGGTCAACTTTCATGACTTAAGCGTCAAAATTTGAAATTTTTCTTCCAATTCTACTCCGTATTATCCGGTAACTGAATCCAACCACGCACGCAGGTCGATATACACAATGTGAAGTTGTTCAATACCTTACGCCATCGAACGGAGTTTATATTCCCAAAATGATCGGTCGGGTCGTTACATTCTCCCCCTCTTAAAACAAACGTTCGTCCTCGAACGTGCCAAGATTCACCTCGAACTCATCCAATCACTGAATGCGCACTTCCAACACACACCGTGGGTGATCCCACGTCACCCCAATCTACATAAGACTGACGACACCACCACAACTGCAATTTAGCTTTTCTATCACTACCGATAAGCCTCATACCTCAATTCCTCACCTTCTACTCATTTCCAAAAGACCCAATTCTAAATCCATATCCGGCATCAGTCTCAACCCGCTACATCAACTCATGCCTACACCCACAAGGTACAACCACACAATATAGCAGAATACACATAGGCTCGAATAACACTTTTGATCACAATAGCTGCCTGAAATCAACTCAGCATTGGCAGTTATCCCCACATCTGAAAGAACTTTGTTTCCAAGCCCCATAATACTGATAATGATGGAATAAACACGAAGACTTCATTATTAGACACCTGAATCACCAAGCCACAACTAATACCACCGGGCACGCATCCCGCAAGCTAAAACTAAATAAGCACATAACGAAAGTGACTGAATATGAAAAGAGAAACATATAAAGGAGCTATCAAACAAGACCATAGGCACAACTCCCTATCAATACTGACTTACAAGAGCAATATAACAAGGAAGAAGCAAGGCATATGAACAAATCACAAGGATCCCATTCTGATATAACTTCCACCGCGGTACTCAGCCCGATACAACCATATCAAATCATAAAAGATCACGAGGGTCTCACCCACAACTCTATATCACATGCCGAATATATATCATACCAATTGAAATGTCCTGCTAACAAAATCATAACGCTAACTTAACTCACATCTCAATGGAGTATCGAATCACAGCTCGTAAATAAAATACTTAGGAAAAATCACATAAAGCTCACCATGATGAACAACAGGGACTCACTTCTAGTCTCACAACTATCAATGATGAATAACACAACGATAGACACGGGCTACTACTCATAGAATCTCCCAACATGAGCAAACACGAAATAGAGTGCAAAGCATGAAACTCACTAATAAATAAAGCAACAAATAAGGGAAACTCGTCTCGACCAGAAGAACTATAGTGAATTACAAATGGTGCTCCTCTGTAACAAATCAAAACATACTTGTACTATAACATCTGGCTCAACGGCCTCCAGCCTACTATAAGAAACACATCAATGGGCCGGGCCTCCCCCTCTTGGGCGCACTCTACTCACCTGAATGCCCTGCTGTAACACATCTTCCCGGAGCCTGGGACAATCTCTCACCCTGTGGTTGATATATCCACACTCAAAACAACCTCTCTGCTGATGTGGCTGTGGAAGCTGTGTGGTACGAGTACTCTGAGACCCATGAGTACCCGAAACTCCATGAGAAGCCAGTAATGCAAATTGAACTGGCTGACCCACAAAACCTCTACCGTGTCGTACCCTTCCTCCATAAAAAGGACCAGTAGATCTCTCCGGCACACGATGCCTCCTCACCTCTCTGCCCTCTCTCTCCTGACCTCGTATTTCATCCCTCTCACAGCCCCGCCTGACACCTCTATCATAGTCCCGCATGTCATCTCTCTCATGATCCAGCGTGCCCTCAACTCTACGAGCAATCCCTACCACGTGCTGAAATGAAACATCCGACTCTAACTCCTGAGCCATGCTAAACCGAATATCATGCCTGAGGCCCTCAATGAATCTACGAATACGCTCTTTAACTGTAGCAACCAAAGCAGGTGCGTGCCTGGGGAAATCACTAAATCTGATGGCATACTCTGATACTGACATAGTGCCTGGCGCAGCCGCTCAAACTCCGAGCGCCATGCATCTCAGAGGGACTGAGGTACAAAATCGCTCAAGAACATCTCTGAAAACTGACCCCATGTAAGTGAAGCTGACTCGGCTGGGCTACCCAACTCATATCCCCGCCACCACTGATAAGCAGCACCCCTGAGCTAAAACGTAAAGAAAGCAACGCCGCTTATCTCCACAATACCCATAGTACGAAGAATGTGGTGACACTCCTCCAGGAAACCCTAGGCATCATATGTCACCAATCCACTGAAGGTAGGAGGGTGGTACTTCTTGTACCTCTCGAGTCTAATCTGTTCCTCCTCAGATGTTTCTGCCCTAACCACGGGCGGAACTGGGACCCCAGGTTGTGCTGCCATGACACCTGGACCCTGACCAACCTGATCTCGCTGCTCTGAAGTGTGGGCGATGGGTGTCTGAGCTCCTTCCCCGCCGTGTGAAGTAGATGGTGTACCCAGAATCAATCCCACCTGAGTTAAGGTACCAATCATGTCCCAGAAATGTGCCAAGATCTCCTAGAGTCCGGGTTTAACAACAGGTATCCTCGTTGCCTGTCCCCCAACTAGAACTACTGGTAGTTGCTCTGGCAGGTGCTCTAGCTGCGGCACGTGCCCCTCATCGGCCTCTGCCTCTACCTCTTCCCCTGACGGCATCTTCTCTAGGGTAACATCCTCGGGATCTGTAGTTGGCGTCCTCACCATCTGTGAGAGAATGGAATGATAATTTCAAACTTCAAGATCAATGGACTCGCACGATAGGAATGAAGGAAGTGAAGTTATCCTAATAGTTCTGTAGCCTCTCGAAGATAAGTACAGACGTCTCCGTACCGATCTGCAAGACTCTACTAAACTCGCTTATGACTCGTAGCACCTATGAACCTAGAGCTCTGATACGACCTTTTCACGACCCAAATTTCCCTCCGTTGGGCATCGTGATGGCACCTAGTCTTAAGGACTATGTAAGCCTAATATTCATGGAATAACAACAATAATAAATAAAATCTAATATTTTTCTGAAATAAGTAATTCTTTACACATTGTATATTCCCAAAACCCGGAAGTACAAGTCATAAGCTTTAAGGAAATTACACTAAACTACTAAAAATACCATTGTTCAGAAATAAGTACAACAGTGCAAACAGAAGTATAAGATGGTGACTCTGAAACCGCGAACGCTGAAGAGGTTTAACCTTGAGTCTCCACAACAGCAACCGCGCTACTGACAGTCAATCGGCCGGCTATGAAAAAACCCGGAATCTGCAAAATAATGTGCAGAAGAGTAGTATGAGCACACCACAGCGGTGCCCAGTAAGTATCAAGACTAACCTCGGTGAAGTAGTGACGAGGACTAGTCAAGACACCCACTGGTCTAATAAAACTGAACAAGTATAAATATAGGAATCAGGGAAATAATGATATACACATAAAGGCTACACAATATAGAGAACAAGACAGTGAATTCGATAAAGAAGGAAAAAAAATAAGTACCAGCGGAAACCATGAAGTAACACAAAGACTGAATAGAACACGGACTAATACGGCATGTAAATATACAACACGTACATCTAATGACTCAACAACTTCAACCATTTCTATATCAAACTCATAGTCATCTCAACGAGGTTTTGAAGCTCGGTCAAATCACCATTTACGGGGCCCAATATTCGAACCCTAACACTTGGCATCTTGTGCCCTCATTCGAGTACTAACCGCATGGACGACTCACGTGCCAATTGGATCATCTCCACCCATACGGTAAGCACAACCAGAGTATCTTACTTGACAACAACAAGGGATCCTAAATCCACTAGTAGAACTAAACTACGTGTATGCTTGTGCAGGTGTCTTAACATGATTTCAACAACCAATAAACATAAGGGAAGAAAAAGGGGCAACATGTACATTTTCATCTCATAAGTTTCCACGTGAATAAACTCGCACAATAAGTATTCCAGTACACAATATCAACAACAAGGAATGCCCCCAGGCCAACACAAGTATCACAAAGAATCCCTAACATAGCCCACTTGTCTGCCACTGTGCAATAGTAAAGTATATGCCCGCCTTGTTTCGTTGCACGTGTATAAACATGTTCCCACCTTGTCACGCCACATGCGCAACCCTCAATCTCATATCCCGCCTTATCACGCCATATGTGCAATATCAATAGTAAACACGGTACGGCAGAAACCTCGTGCAAAATCCCATATCAACAACCACACGGCAGAAACTTCGTGCATCACCACAACAAGTACAATAACAACAATGGCAACAGTTCAAGATACAAATAATACATCAACTTCATAACCTTTGATAACAAGATAGGCAAAACTAGTTCACGAGAAATAAACATAATAAGGAGAGCTAGGCATATTAAGAATCACTCAACAAGGAAGGAAAATAACATGTGACAGCCGCACCTAATTACACGGGGTAACAACAAGAAATCAACACAATTCGATAAATCTATTTACGGGCAAGCCAACTAAGGTATAGTCTATCCAAACTTCCTTTAAGGTCGTTAGTTTCAAGGGTATTCAACATTTTCATTTAAGGACAAGCAACGTGAAAATAATCATAACCTCTCAAGACCAAAGCATTCTACAATGAGATGAAGATAATTACAATTAGAGATAAACAGTTAAGAAGACATAGCATGACAGTAAAAAGGAGATAAAATCTTCAGATAAGTCAATTAGGAGTCAAATAGGCAATATGAGTAAATCCAAAAGTAAGAACTTCCATATTTAAGCAAATAAAGATGACACTGGAACTTAGTAAATTCAATCATGCTAAGGAGAATTCATACTCGGCGTATATAAGGACTTAAGATTCCTAAAGGATCAACTTTCCACAAATAAGTCCGAGCACGCACTTGTCACCTCGCGTACACGGACTACAATCAACATAGAATACTCAAATACTAAGGGGTAATTCACCCACACAAGGTTAGGCAAGATACTTATCTCGAAGACGACAACCCGGTACTCTAAAATGGACTTCTCGGGCGAAAAGACCTCCGGACGGCTCAAAATCAACTAAAACCACTTCAAAATACACATAAAATGTATAAGGAACTATTCCGAATAATACAGTTTCAATCTTTAACAAATTCTAAAAATCGGTCCAAAAGTCGACCCTCGGGCACGCACCTCGGAACCCGACAAGTTTTACAAAATCCGATTGCCCATTTCAATACGAGTTCAACCACACAAAATTTACCAAGTTCCGATACCATTTCGTCCCTCAAATCATGAAATTTCATTTTGAAGATTTTCTTCAAAAACTAACATTTTCCCTAACTAAAAACACAATTTAAATGATAAAAATAAGGACTAATTCATGGAATATATATAATTCTAGATGAAGAACACTTACCCAATCGAATAGTGTGAAAAACCCTCAAAGAATCGCTCAAAACCGAACTCTACAAGTCAAGATATGAATAAAATGGTCTAACCCTCGTTTTTGGATTATGTTCTGCCTGCCTAGATATTTGTTCAATGCGATCGCGGTCGAGAAGATGCGATCGCATTGAAGGAATAATGTCACTGGTCAAATTGTGCTATACGATCGCGTAAGGAGTGAAGCGATCGCATAGAAGGAAAATTTTACGGACCAAAAAAAGGTTCTATGCGATCGCGAATGAAGTAATGCGATCACATCTAAGAAATTTTCTGTTGCCCCATCCTACACTGTGCGATCGTGAACCAGTGTATGCAAATGCAATGAAGAGAAAAATGGGCGGGTACAAGGCAACACTCTGCGATCGTCCCATAGAAGGAAACCAGAAACAACTTTAGTAGTGGAAAAAGAGAGAAAATTGACCCGAAGCATATCTGAAACACACCCGGGATCCCCGGGACCCCGTCCAAACACACAGATAAGTCATATAACCAAACACAGACTAGATTGAGGTTTCACATCATACAAAACAACACCAAAAACCAAAAATCAAACTTATGAATTTTCAAATCTTCAATTATCAAAACTCGTGCCGAAACCTATCAATTCAACCCGGAATGACACCACATTTTGCAGAGCAGTCATAAATGACACGACGAACCTACATCATACAACGCTATGGACCTCCATACCTCAAATTCTAACTTTTGCCAAATTACTTCAAATTACTCTATGGACCTCCAAAATCAATTTCGGACGCGCGCCTAAGTCCAAAATCATCATACAAAGTTGTTGGCATCACCCAAAACTCCTTCCGAGTCCGTTTACTCAAAAGTCAAACCTCCGTTCAACTTCCATCACTTAAGCTTCAAAATTTGAAATTTTTCTTCCAATTCGACTTCGGATTATCCGGTAACTGAATCCAACCATGCACGCAGATCGATATACACAATGTGAAGCTATTCAAGTCCTTACGCCATCGAACAGAGTTTAAATTTCCAAAACGACAGGTCGGATCGTTACATCTAGGATTTAAACTTAATGGGTTCAGCCTTTAAGAGTTTTAATATTAAAGCCATTATATTTTTAATGTTATGAGTTCATATCTACTCGTTATTGCAATTTTAGTAAATTCTTACATATGAATTTATATTCCGCGTTAAAAATTATGGGTTCAATTGAATCTCTCGATATTATGCTACATCTGTCTCTGGGTATGGCTGTATGCAAAATTGTACACCTCGATAGTAGACAATGTACATGGCTACAACCATGTAATTTTCTAAGAAGCAACTTTTAAATGGGTACATACGAATAAATATGTTATTTGAATAATCAAACTGCGAAAAGTTTTTAGTAACAAACTAGAATATGTAAAGAAAAACTAACATTGATGTTACAGATTGCCATTGGTGCTCAGAAATTGGTACAGTGCAGTGGCCAATACAAATTAGAAAAGACGAAGATTGCAGCATGGACGGTGTTTTATAATTTTTGTCAGGAGTGTTCAAACCAAATCGGAATATCGCACAAATAAAAAAATTAAATCAAACTGATTAAAATACTTGATTATATTTGGTTTGACTTTATTTGATATTGAGTAAAATACTCGAACCAACCAACATATAAATATATATATTTTTAAGACTTTATATTGAATTTTCTTCAAAAAATATTGAAATATTTGGTATCCTTTCATGTGTTAACTTAAAAAGAGTACATTAACGAAAATTATTATTAGACGACTAAAAATAACTATCATGTATTACTAAAAAATTCTCCCATTAGAATATTTTAATAGATCATATGCTTGTTAATTTTTTCAATATTTACCAAACATATATTCACTTAACAAACATAATCTATAACTTTAACAAAGTAAGATTGGAATAATATTCATATAATAAAAATAAATAAAAACCCGAAAAACCAGACAAAATCGAACCAATCCAAACCGATATAATTGGTTTGGTTTTGATGAAACCAAACTAACTCGGTCCATGTATACCCCTAATTTTTGTGTGACAAAATATAGTTATATGGGATGAAAAATAAGGAATAGATAAATAATCATTTATTAAATTTACTCTAAAAATTTTCGAAACTATTAAACATAAAATTTAAACAGATTTTGGTTAATCACGTGATTGCCTAATCCTATACGAGATAGGAAAAGAATCGTTTATGAAATTGAACAAACAATTTCCTTTTAAACCAAAAAGAATAAAAAATTTCCTTTCCTACGCAAGATTGGAATAGGAAACCGTGTCAACCAGGAAAAACTTTGTCTATATATATTTATGTTTATCTGCCCTCAATATCACTACTCTCTCCTTCTCCAAATTGCTCCTAAGTATTAGTATTCTCTCAATCTCTATATAATTTTCGTTCTCTCACTAAAGTTGCTCTATTCTGCCATTCTCCGTATTATTTTTTTTCTCTGCCCAAAAATTTTGTTCTCCAATGGCTTGCTCCCAGCAGAGCAATTTCAAGAAAAAGGAGATGTGGAAAAAAGAATTATTTGAAGAGATAAAACAAGCAAAGTTAACATTACAAGGCCAAAGAGAAAATATAAAAAGGGCTTTGGATATGGAAACAGAAAAAGAAATTTCATTGTTGATGGGTGAAGAATTTGATGAACAACAAATCAACAAGAAAAAACAGACATGGGAAGAGGAATTACGTGAAGAGATCGAAAAAGCCAAGGCGAAAAAAGGTTTAGCTACTGTGAAGTTTTAGTAATTTGCTGAAGATTATGGCCAAGCGTCACTAGTGTGTATTCTTTTCTTACGAACGCTAACTCTGTATAGTTTAGGAGTTGTTTAATTTTCTTATCTACCTAGTTTAAGTGAGGAATCAAAATTTGATTAATACTTGTCATGTTTGATGGTGTTTTTAGTCTTTGTTTGATGTGTATTCAAGTTTTACTATTATTCTATATCATTATAAGTCAAATAATAATATTATTACAAGTCAAATCGAAATAATGCCAAAGTATTTTTCTCTCCATTGCTTAGTAAGGCTATGGTTAATAATGCTTAGTATTTTTCTATTCAAGATGCATGAATACATATATGTGTAGTGTGTTTAAGATTGTATAATTCTTGCGTTATATAATATGCTTTGCATTAATGATTCTTTTCCCATCGAAATTTATTATTCGAGATGCATGAATGTATATAAATATTGAATGCAGTCTGAATTTTATCATTCAGTGTTTTGACTTATTATGATCTATTTAATGTTTTATCTCAACTCCACTATGACTTTATACAATTTGTCGAATTAATTGTTAAAATTTTTTTTTGGAAGTGGAAAGACATTAATTTAAAGGATGCAATATTTGTACTTTTTGTCAGAAGGAATTTAATTCCGATTTCTGGGTAAAATAAGAGATGGATATTTGTTTTAAGTTTCGAATAACTCTTGAGTTATTGAGCTTGATAAACATTTTATCTCTTGTGGTACATGAATGCATGACCTTATTATTGTATATTAATGTCTCTCATGAACATAACAATATTAGTCTATCTCATAAGAGAATATGTTCTTCATAATTGAGCAAAACTTATCTGCGCACCTTTGTCTAAGTCATATTATCTGGAAAGGATATCAAGTTGGTCAAGGATGTAACTTAAAAGTTCATTGAAAGTAGAGGCACTACCAACTTGTGGATCCTGTTTGGAAGGAAATTTGACTAAAGGTGTTTCCCTTCAAAATAAAATAAAGCTAGTGATAAGGTGGAATGAATCTCTTCTAATTTTTATGGTTAAATGAACATAACCGTAAGAGATATTAATATATTTATTTGATGCACCGTAAGTCTTAATGATTTGAGTAATTAAAGGGTTTTAAGATTTGGAACGGAGAAGTACCAAGGAAATATATTAATTTACTGCAATTTGATTGTAGTGGCGAGCACCTCTCTAAAGAGTTCTTTTGTTACTTATCAGAATAAGGGATTATATCTCAATTGACTACACCGTAAACTCCATAATAAAGTTGTGTAGTAGAAAGAAGAAATAATCTTTTTTGAACATGGGTAAATTAATGATGTGTTATTCAGATTTGCCTTATTCATTTTTGGAGTATTTCCTGGAAACTGCAAATTACATTCTGAATTAGTTCCTTCAAAGTTAGTACCTAGGACATCTATAGAACTGTGGACTGAATGTAAGCTCAGTCTATGGCATGTTCAGATATAGGATTGTCCCGCATATGTGTTGAAAGGGAAAGCGGATATGTAAGTTGGAACTAAGAATGGATAGGTGCATGTTTATTGAATATCCAAGGAAACGAATGGAGATTTATTTTATTGTCCTAAAGAAAATAAGGCAATTGTTAAAACAAATGTATTTTTCTAGATAAGGACTGTTTAATAAACCATGTTCCTAGAAGTAAATCAATTTTGCAAGAACTGGGCAAGANATAGTAAGAAGTCGAATATTTCAAAGTCGTAAGGTAATGAAGGTAATATTAGTAGTACTTCGTCGTAGTGGGAGAATACTAAGGAAAATTATAGTTTGGTATACACTCTTGGGATAGTTTCAGTAACAGGACCCCCTGAAGAGTTTAATACAAAACTAGATAGTTACGACAAAGCACTATTGGACAAAGATTGCATCAGAAATAACTTGACAAGATTCTTTAACAAAATAAAATCTTATTTTGTGGAGACTTTTAATAGTCATGTAAAAAGAATGCCTGAGAAAGTTGTAGATGCATGGTTACAAGTCTAAGTGGAGATTATTGGGACATATACTATTAACCATGCATTTAGATATAATATATTCAATAATTGTCATGGTTAAAAGTCTAAGTGGGAGATTGTTGGGATATATACTATTAACTATGAGTTTGGTTTGAATATAGTATTTATTGTGGAATAATTGTTTATTCAATTTTAATAAAGTTTTAAATAGATCATATATTCGTCTGTGTCCTTTACTTATATAGTAGATGATTTAGTGTATACAGTTTAGCTTATACACGGAAGATTAAATCATCGGTTATTATAAGTATAAAGTTTGAGTTCACAATCTAATGATGGAATTGAACAAATCATCATGGATGATTGTAGCACAAGATTAAATATAATTTATCTTGATTATGGGAATGGTTTAATTTCAACTTCTTGTGCTAGTACATTTTGTATGAATTGAACGGACCAAGTAGAGATAAGTATTTTATACTGACTTAATAAAATAAACTCTCTAGCCATTAAATGTACTTATACTCTTAATCTTGATATAATTATTATTAGTTGTGTATATTATTATTGTTTTGATTTATTAAAAGGCGAGATTCTTTCGCGGGTCAATGTACCTGGTAAATTGGATAATATTAATGTACGTTGGCGAAGTAATAGTTAGTTGATGAAATCCATGTCTCGGTTTAGAGATTGATGATACACTTTTATGAAAGCTTATATGTTTTCATGTGTAAACCCGACCGGTGGATTTTTTATCTGACACATGAAATAAGTTAAGCGAAAGTCTAAAGAAAATAATCAATAAATTAAATTTTCAGTATTTTAATTTAATTGATTAGTATCTGAATCTTAACATGGGGAGTTAAATAAGATTTAATTGATGAATTTCGAAATTGAATAAGGAGTGCAATTACGAATTTTTAGTGGAATAATTCGTAATTAATTATGGTAGATATTAATTTCAAAAATTAGAAATTAATTCCATAATTGGAGCTTTGTTAATTAAATTCTGTGGTCCCTATTGTGCCTAAATAATAGGAAATAAAGGAATCCTTTTTCTGGTGGAAAAGAAAACCCAATAGGTTTTGGAAAAGGGTTATATAACCCTTAAAACTTGTGCTATAAATACATAAGGTTTTCCACCTAGAAAAGTGAGTGATAGATGGCCGAAATTTTCATCCATGGTTGTCGAAAATTTCAGCATATTTTCCTAGAAATTTTGCCCACACATTGCTATTTTCGGGTATTATTTGGGTAACATAGTAAAAGACCATGGAACGTTCGAGGATCACAATTGTGCGGGTGGTGGAGATTCCATTAAGAAATTATGGAATTGAAGACTCACGCGAAAAACAGATATGTTCATGCTTCAAGAGGTAATCCGTGAAACCCCGTTTATGTTAGTTGTCTAGATTACATGTGATTTTGATACTGGGATTGCTTCCACTGCGTATAATAATCCATCAGCGTTAAATGCGACCCATTAATTCGGATAAATAATTATGAGGTCTTCATGCCTTGCGTGTTGGTGTCACTGCTGCGAAAATTTGAAACGAGATTTTGGTTAATATGAGATTAATCGAGGATGCTAGAATTAATTATGAACAACTATTATGATCAGAGATCTGGCTATGGGCATACGTATAATGTGTGTGTAGGCACGAAGTTGCTACAATCGGTTGAGACTAACACAATGTTTTAATATGGAAAAAAAATCAGGCATTTGAAATTGATCGGAGTGTAAGAATATGGCTTTAAAGTTTATAAATAAGGATAAAAGAAATAATCTCGACTAAGAAGGTGTTGCCGGACCCATGCTAAATTGCGGTTACGTAGAGTCACCTACGAGTATGAGTGTAATAATACACTTAGTAATTTAATGTTCTCAGAATAATTCTTGGCACATTTGAGGACGAACGTATGTTTTAAGAGAGTGAGAATGTAACGACCCNGGCACATTTGAGGACGAACGTATATGTTTTAAGAGAGTGAGAATGTAACGACCTGACTTGTCGTTTTAAAAATTAACGCCCCATTCAGTGACTTAAGGTCTCGAGCAGCTTCGTAATATTTATTATGACGCGCGTGTGTGGTCTAGTATGGTTTTCGGAAGATTCGGAATTACATTTAAAGAACAATTCTCATTTTGAAGCTTAAATGGAAAGAGTTGACCGGAGAGTTGACTTTTGAGCAAACGACCCCGAAATGGAATTTTGATTATGTCAATAGCTTCATGTGGTGATTTCGCACTTAGTCGTATGCTCGGATTTGGGTTTGGAAGTCGGTAGGACAATTCGACGCATTTTGGCAAAAATTGGAAAATAGAAGATTTTTGAAAAATTCGACCGAAGGCTGGAATTTTGATAACGAGGTCGGATTTCTATTCCAGAAATCAGAACTGCTCCATTATGTCATTTATGTCTATTGTGTAAAATTTGAAGACATTCCGGATTGATTTGATACGTTTCGGCGCAAAATATAGAAGTTGGAAGATTTGAAACCTCATAATTCAATTTGATGCGCGATTCGTAATTCTGGCGTTGTTTGGCGTGATTTAAAGCCTCGACTATGTTCGTATTGTATTTTGGGACATGTTGATATATTTGGTTAAAGTTACGAGGACCTCGGTGGATTTCAGAAGGTTAACGGAATGAATTTCGAACAAAGGGAGCTGCCGGAAATATTCTGTTGCTGTGGTATGCTTTTATTGAAAAATATTTCACGATGAAACCATTTCCAGTTGTTCATGAATACAAAATATGTCTAGAGAATAATATTTTGAAGGTGGGAAAATGGCTTATCTCAGCTATGGGCGGAAGTGATTACAGTCCAAACAATTACTCCATATCAGTTGCTTCTATCAAAATATAAACATCACAGCAAATCTTTAAATCTCTAGGTAAAACCTTTTCCAGTGAGAACTTCCCATGGAAAATATTTTGTTCAATTTGGCTTCAGAAATAAACATAATCGAATGCAAATAAATTTCACTGCCAATAAGTAGAGTTAGTTTCCTACATCTCTTTCCTTCTTCCGTCTACAAAGCGCAAACCCAAAGAAGAAGAAGATGTACTGGGTCGCAGAAGCGACGAGATTCGCAGGTGCGTGTTTGGCCATCGCTTATGCGATTGCGCAGGTGCGACCTTTGGCTGGACAGTGCACCTTCGCTGAACCGGAATTTATCTCGCAGATGCGAGTCCGCAGAAGCAGAAATGGACAGAAACATAAGGCACCAAAAAAAAAATCAGTGACTCTTTTCATTTCGTTTTGTAAATTTTGGAGCTTGGTTCTTGTGCGATTTTGAGATTTCAACTCAATTAAGTGTCCTATATCCGAAAGTGTTTCTATTTCACAAATCCATGGTTATATTCATCATTTGATTTGGATTCAAATGGGAGAAATCAAGATTTTTGCAGAATCTTCCAAAACCGGAAAGTTATGATTTGGAGGTCGATTCGTTATCGGAATTTGATAAAACTGGTATGGTTGAACTCGTATCGGAATGAGTGTTCGGATTTCGTAGAAAATTATGTCGTGTTCCGATAGGTGGGTCCCGCGTTGACTTTTGGTTGACTTTTAATGTGAAATTTAAGCCAACATTTTATTATCCAGAATTGTTTCCGATGGACTTTAACGAAGTTGTACAATTAATTTGGATTGATTAGAAAGTTATACGAAGTTATATGTGCAAATTATGCCGGTTATAATCCATAGATACCCTTAATATAATGACCCGGTCGGTCGTTACGTAGAATCTATATTTATATTTATTGTTATTGCCTCGTCATAGCTTGGTTAAACTTTTCTTGATGTGTTAGAGTTGGTAGATTCGGAATTGGAATGGTTATAATGAGAATTTAGTCACTTAGTCTTTAAAAATAGCCTTAGAGTTGGAAAAGTCAACTGAGAGTTGACTTCTTGGTAAACGACCTCGGAATGCGGATTTTATGGCTCGGATAGCTTCGTTAGGTGATTTGGGACTTAGGAATGTGTTCGGAATATTTTTGTGATATCCGGTGTAGAATTAGACTTTAATTGACGAAAGCTAGTTATTGGTGATTCCCGGTCGGCAGTGAAAAATGGGTTATTGAGGCTGTAATGGAATTCCGGAAGTTGGAACAGGTTCGTAATGTCATTTAGGGTATGTCTGAAAACTTTCATGTCAATCGGAGTTGTTTTGGATAGTTTCGACATCGTTGGTAGATTTTAGAAATCTCGAAGTTTTTAGGCTTGAATCCGAAGTGATTTTGATTTTTTGTTGTTATTTTTAGGGTTTTGAGAGTGCAACTAAGTTTGAATGATCATATATGATGTGTTTGTTTGTTTGGTTCGGGTCATGAGGGGCTCAGGATTGATTTCGGAAATGGTTAACAGGAGATTCGAAGTTGAGAAAATGCAGCAAACAACTGCTGGTTTCTGATTACTGGTGCGACCGCACCTGCGGACGTTTGACCGCAGGAGCGGCAAAATGCACACAGATGCGGAAGTAAGGTAGATGAGGAAATTCCGCAGGTGCGAGGTATTTTTCGCACCTGCGATGCCGCAGATGCAGAAGTACCAGCGCAGGTGCGGAGGCTGAGATTCGAGGATGCTACGCAGGTGCGCACTTGGGACCGCAGGTGCGGGTCCGCAGATGCGCTTAAGTGGCCGTAGGTGCGGAACCACTGTTCAGATAGTATATAAGATGCCTTCACGATTTTTAACCCTCTTTTTACCATTGTTGTACGTGTTCCGAGGTTTTTGATGGATTTTGAAGAGGGAAACGTTGGTTCATCATTGAGGTAAGCTTTTTGGACTTAATAACTCTATTATATGTGATTGGAGACCTTATATCAGTGTTTAATTATGAAAATCAGTAGGAAAAACGGGGAGTTAGGGCTTGAGATTATGAGACCTTTAGGGGTCGATTTGAGGAGTCAAACGAACTCCGATTTTTAGCACTCTTTATATGTACGGACTCGTGAGATGATGAAAAAAATTTTGGTATAACATTTGTCGAGTTCCGGGACATGGGCCTGGGGGTCGGGTTTTGACCGACTTCGGGTTTTGTGCTTAAAATCGATATTTTTCAATTGGAATTCATTCCTTTAGTATAATTTGATGATAAAAATCTGAACTTGATAGATTTGGAGCACTTGGAGGTTGATTCAAGAGGCAAGCGTATTTCAGAATAGTTTTCGGGCTAGTTTGAGGTAAGTAATGTCTTTAAATCCTGTCCTGAGGGTATGAAACCCTAGACTCTGCACCCTTTCACGAGTTTTGGATTTCACAAATCGGGAATTTGGGAATAGATCCCTTTTTAGGCAACTATTGAGTTGTGAAACGGCTTTTAAAGCTTATTTCCAATAGTACTAGTATGATTTGATATACTTGGGTTGTAAGCCATGTTTGGGGTCTAGTGCCGATGTGTTTTAAACCCTTGTGGGCTGTTTTACTGATATTCTCATTATTTTGAAACTATGACTTTTCACTCAGTCTTTCTTGTGAAATTGTTGACACTCTTATTTGATGATATTACTATTTCTTGAAATGAAATACTATTTTGGGTCGAGAACCCCATTTTATTCATGTCCCGAGTGGCATGCTGAGAGTGTTATGACTGAGTGTGGCTGGGGACCAATGTTGTGAGAATGTTATGATACGAGTGAGGCCGATGGTCAATATTTGTGAGTGATTTATGCCATGATGTGGCTGACCGAGAGCCAATATTGTGAGTGATTTATGCCATGATATGGTTTGTAATAGCGCCTGGGTTGTAGGAGCCCCTCCGGAGTCTGTACATCCCCAGTGAGCGCAGGTACCTATTGAGTGCGAGTG
>ML420714.1:93923-155402 GCA_005239525.1 Nicotiana knightiana | reverse complement strand
GGTGAAGAGAGGTTATGACCTTGTTGAGCCTTCTCCATGGCTTCCTTAGTTTTAGATATTTCAACACTAAGGTCAAAACCCTCTTGACTCATTTCCGTCAATGTGTCAAGGCGAGAATTCATATTCGCCCAACTCACATCAACAACAACGACCTCTTCAAGATCTTTATAATCCCTTGCCCATACTTGAAGCTCAGCTCTCAGTCCGTCCTTCTCCGCTTCAGTAGCTTCATGGGCGGCCCTTAACGGTACAATCGACTCCTCCAGAGTTTGAACTTTATCTAAACCGTTACAAAGGTCCTCTTGAGTACGAGTGAGTGATTGCATGAGCTCGCGTAAGTATTCCTCTTTCTGCCCTAACAAGTTTTTCAAGTCTCTAATCTCCTCTGAGGCGCGGGAAAGCTGCTCAGCAAATGAGGACTCCAGAACACTCTTGTCTTTATTAGCCTGACTGTAAGAAGCCTTCTCTACTGCCGGTTTTGCCCCCATGAGCCTCATCTGCCGCTTCAAGGTACTCCTTTCCTCTTCTAAGGCATCCATGTCAATCCTTAGGCTATCATACTGTGCTTTCCAATTATTAGCATTAGCCTGCAACTCTTTTGTCTCCTGATCCGTATTTGAGATCCTCTTCATAAGCTCCATGTCTATAAGATTAATCTACAAGAAATAAACCAATCAGATATGATAAATTTCATATACGAAAATGAAAAAGGATAACCTACATCATACCTTCAAAGAGGTATGCACAACTTCATTGGCCCATGTAAGAGCACTATGGCTGGCTAGCTTGGCTTTCTCAGTGGGACCTATCAACGGCTTGAGCCATACTTTGGGCTCACCTATTTTTTTGAAAAGATTCCCCTCAGCTGGAAACTCTATTACCACCTGCCGTATCTCTCTGCTGGAAGACCCTACTTCCCTAGCGGAAGGCATGGAAGCAGGCAGAGATGAAGCAGCAACAGGCACGGAGGGTTGAGGAGCTGGAGAAGCCACGGGCAAAGCAGCATGCACGGAGGGTTGAAGAATTGAGGAAGCCACGGGCAAAGAAACAGCAGAAGCTGTAATACAAAAACGAGCAGATGAGACAGCTTCTCTTAAAGAAGCAGGAAAGACAACAGCCAAAGGGACATCGTCAGGAGCAAGGTCAAAACCTTCATGGAATAGGTAAACCACAAACTTATGAATGGGTGAATGTGAAACATCTTCAAGGGTAGAGGGCTCAACCACAGGCACGGAAGGCAAGGTCATGGGTGTAAACTCATCATCTGAAACCACACGCCTTCTCCGTGGCCTGTGTACTAAAGCACCTTCTTCTTCTTCTTCTTATATGGAACGAGACTCACCAATATTCCTCTTCGAGGAAGATGAACCAACGATAATCTCTTGGGCCTGAGCCAAAGACATCTTCGGGATAGATGAAGTAGACACCCCACGAGGAGAGAACCCTATCAAAAGGGAAAAAGTTAAGCGACAAAGAAAGAAGAGACTCGAGTAAGGAAAGAAGCAAGAACAAAAGCTTCACTTACCGTGGGTCTTTACATGCCAACCATACCTCCCAGCGAGGTACTTCTAAGATCTCTCTTCTAAAGGAGCAACGGACAACAATTTTTCTACCCAATCACGGATATCGGAGACATCTCAATAGTATCCATGATTGCTGAGAGAAGAAGAAACAGATACGGTGTTAGTAAAACATCTCAAGTCAGAATGAGGAAAAGTAAATAGACATGGGCTAAAACATAGTCACGTGCACGATTCCACTTCTCAGGGAAGGGAAGATTTTCTTCACCCACTAAACCAACAGTGGGTACAACAACATACCGGAGGTACCAACCCCTATCCTTATCATCTCCAGGGGTTACCATCACTCTTTTGCTCCTAGCAGTCAGAGTAAAACCCCTTCACGAAACAAGGTAGGAGAGTAGAGATGCATAAGATGGTTGAAAGTAAAACGAACCGAGGCTAAAGAAGCTAAACTCCTAAGACATGCGACAAATCGCCACACAAGCGGACCAACTTGTCCTAAGAAGTTATTGAAAAAATGACAGAATTCAATTATGACTGGGTCAATGGAAGGTCTAAACCCTAGAGTAAAAGGGTACGTATAAACAAAAGAATATCCCGTCTTGTAAGACGTTATTCTTTGATTACTATTCCGAATGTAGACAGGGAAATCAGGCCTCTAAAAACACTCCCTATGAACAAGGGAAATCTGAAACTCAGTTATAAAGGTTGGATACCTTTCGACACTCTCGAGGGAAGAAGATTGGTCTACAAGAACTTGATTATGTCTAGCAAAGACAAACTCAGCAGGAACAATTTCATCAACTCCAGGTTCACGAAGGAGTTCACCTCTACCTCTAGAGAAAGACCGAGAAGCCCTAAACCTCGGAGAAACTAGAGACCTAGCGGAAGGAGAGGGAACTATCTGAGAAGAAGAGGAACCTCTCGAAGGAGCGGATCCTAGACTCCTAAGTGTACCACCCTCCGAATCCTAGTCGGAGCAGAAAATGGCGTTAAATTTTCAATATCTATTACTCCCTGAGGCTGATTTGAAGAATACATATTTACAAAGGCAAGAAGAAAGTTCTTTCCAAAAGACAAAGTTAGAAAGCGTTTCGTGGAAGCAAAGAAAAGAAGAAAGGTATTTATACTTGAGGACAACCGTCAAACATGGAAAAAAAAAGAAAAATAATGATGAAAAGTCATAATTGAAGGTGTCACTTCAGGACTGACACGGCCATAAAAATCCCTAAAAGGTGCCGAGTAAATGCAGAACCAATATGATTTGGACATGTGGTATGAGCATTAAATGGAAGTGACAAATGACGCCTATGGTTCAGAGAAAGATACAATGTTCGAGGTAAAGAGGCGGCGTAATATTCCCGCCATAAGTGAGTATCCACTTACCAAATATTAATCGATAAATATATGGTAAGTGGGGGGACTATCTGTATTGGTAAAAAAGAGTTTCACACGTAAGCAAACTCTTGACAAATCAGCCAGTTATGTGGACACAGGAGAATGCGATAGATGGATGTGATTCTTTGAAGAGGTACGGAACAAAGAGGCACGATTCAATAAACCCTCGAGCTCATCAGCCACGGGAAACTCAACCTGATCAAAATAGGGAAGAGACACGGTCAGAATGAATCTGGATAAAGCTACAAGCAGATTCAAGAACCCACAATTGATTACTCGTACGTTATGTAACCGTACCCCAATTACCGTTATCCTTTGTAACGCCCCATTAATGTCATAATTAGTTATTAATGAGAAATCATAGAAAGAGTTGTACGTTATATCAAGGAATCTCCTATATAAGGGAGGGGAATACAACTTGTAAAGGCATCTGATTCTCGAATACAATCTACTTTGCTTTTCTATATTTCTGCAATATTGTCTATTATTCATTTTTCTCTATTTCTTTGATTATCAGTAACCCGTGTTCATCCTAGAAATAGCTTTAGTCAAAGGATCTAATTCTTTGCTTAAACAATTACTTACCCCAACAATCTTCTTGAAGAAACCTCAAAAAATCGCCTCACACCGAGCTCTCAAAGATCCAAAATTGAAATGGGAATCAACCCTCAAATTTACCCTTTTCTGCCCAGTAAACTTGCTTCTGCGAGCCTTCAACCGCACCTACCAGAAATCCATCGCAGGTGCGAAGATGACTTAAATTTTGGGACCATATCTACGAGCATTGGGCCGCACCTGCGAGCCCATTCCTCCAACAATCACTGCGAATCTGCGGATGCACAGATGCGCCTCCCTTCTCGCACCTGCGCTCACAGACCTTCTTGACCAAAATCCCACCATGCATTCACTCCGCACATGCGATCCCACACCTGGGATCTTCCCACCACAGGTGCGAAACACCAGAAACTTGAAAGGCATAAGCAATTTCATAAGTCCAATATTTCATCCTTTAAGCTTCCGAACCACGCCCAAGGCCCCTAGAACCTCAAGAAAACATACCAACCAGTCCTAAAACACCATACAAACTTAGTTGAGCCCTCGAATCACACCAAAAAAAATGCTAAAAACATAATTCACCCTTCGATTCAAACTTGATAAACTTGAAACTTCCAATTTCTACAAATGTCGAAACCTACCAAACCACATCCAATTGACCCCAAATTTTGCACACAAGTCATATTCAACATTAGGGACCTAGTACAACTTCCAGAATCAGAATCCGAATCCTATTATAAAAAAGTCCACTATCGGTCAAAATCTCCAAAACTTTGACTTTCTCTATTTCAAACCTAAATGAGCTACAGACTTCCAAAACACAATACGGACACGTCTAAGTCTAAAATCACCTAATGGAGCTGAAGGAACCGACGGAACTCCATTCTGGAGTCGTCTTCACACAGTTTTGATTACGGTCCAAATCCTAAGACTTAAGCTTCTGTTTAGGGACTAAGTATCCCAAAATACTCCGAAACCACAACCAACACCTCTCGTCAAGACACATAAGCAGAAAAAGACATGGGGAAAAGCAGTAAACAAGGGATCGAGGCTACAACTCTTAAAATGACCGACCAGATCGTTACAGTCACTTACAAATAACTTGTACGAAATAATAATAGCATAACAATAGGAATAAAAATGAAGCAATAAACTCATATAAAGGGACCGTAAGGTCAACTACCAAAGAGCCCCAGAATAACAGTCTCAAGTCTCATATCACAATACCAAGGATAACTCTACAATCTCAAACAATTACAACATAACAAATTCGTTGCAGCACACAACCCAATCACGCCATATCATCATCTGTTCATATCATAATTTGTCCTTATTCCTTCAGATCATTTCAATACTGTTGCAACGTGCAACCCGATCCCCAAACAATTTCAAATCATAAACATAAGAAATTCAAAAACAATATTTACAAAATATCGACACAAAGAAGTTGAATGTATAGAACAGTAAAGACCCGCAGAATAAATGGAGATTATCCAACATCTCGGAATCTCAAACTCTATCAATTCATCAGTACATAACAGCTGAATAGTTCATATAAACGAAACATCATAGTCGAGTGCATCAATTAATATAAAAACAATAAAAGTAGGTAAAACATGTGACAATTAAAATACACAATTAAGGCAAGTAGAAACATGTAGCAAATAAGCAGAAATCGGGTGAGAATTGAACAAATTAAACCAAGTAACAGTTAATAATATGTAACAAGTATAACATAAATTTCAAGTAAAAACACGTAACAATTAAAGTATATAACAAGAAATAACATGGAATAAATGAAGACATGGAAATAAATATCCCAATCCTGCATGCTAATCCCATGACGGCGCATATATAATCATCACCTCGCATATACGTTGTTGCATCCTATTTTACACGAGTTAAAACAAGATTCAATTAGTGGTTTCTCTATTGATGATAAAAGAGAGTCGCCGCCTAATATTTAAAGGAATACTAAGGTACCTATTTTAGCTATTGAATTATTATCCTATTTGGTATACTAACCATTGAGATTTTGGTAAAGTTTCTTGTTCTTATAAGGGGAGGTGTTAGGCACCCCCAATAAATCTACCTCAGGCAGCTATATAGGACTTAGACTGGGTTAGGGAATTAGATGTCTATATTCTACTTAGTTAGTGCTAAATGTGTGTGACTCACTCTATTATATTTTAAAACTTATCATTTTGAAAGGGAGGTAGTATATATACTTTAAAAAGAGAGTATAGGTTTTACTTAAAAAAGGCTTTTGAATTTGTCTGTACAATTGAAAGAGTTTTGGAAATGGGTTTATATTACTTATACTTACTAACTTTGCAAAAATGTGGCTAAGTTTAAAATACTCCTTTCTAAAAGTAAATGGATATTTTTGTAATCTTGAGGAAATGAGTGTGATCGAAGAATTGGGTTTAGATATACCTTGAACACTGATTTTTCGAATCTTATATTATGTTTAAGAGAAAAATTCTTGAAACGTTCCTTGACCATATTTTATATCTTATTTTTTATTTGTTGAAATCTTGACTTTGAAATTGTTTTCCCAATTCTGGCTTTTAAAGAAAGAGGGTTGTCGACTTTCTAAATTTGTTTTGAACTTAGAAAATCCACAAAACAGTTAGTAAAGAGTGAGGATGAGAATCATATAGCAGAAATAACTTTATATGTTTGAAGTTATTAACTAATGTAGGAGCAATAAATCTTTTTTATTTTACCTACGGTTTTAGGTTTGCCTAGATTTCCTAAAGTAATTCAAAGAGATAAGAGGAAATATTTACTCAAATATTATCAGTTTCATATACATAAGAATAATAACAGATCATATAAAGAAATAAAAAGAGGGAATGGACTCGTAGGTTTAGGCCTGAAGCAGGTTAGGTCCAACGAACAGTCAACAAACGGCAACAACTTCCATGACTTCAGATTCAAAGGCTGGAACTTGGGTCTGAGTTCTTGAGAACTCAACAGGCGTAGTTCAGTTAAATATACAAAAGGTAGGTCTGCCCATGCCATATGTATCCAAGGCCTTTCCAGCAACATGTTATATGAGGATGAAGTGTCCATTACTTGGAACAATATGGGAAGCTCAACTGGTCCAATTTGCAGAGCTAAATAGATTTCTCCAATGACGTCCTTCTGTGACCCATCGAAAGATCTTACCCTCGCATGGATTTCTTTCACTTCTCTCATATGAATACCCAGCTCTCATAGGGTATAGAGCAAGCAAATAGTGGCTCTGGATCCTCTATCAACAAGTACTCGGGACACCACCTTATCTCCACATTTGATGGTGATGCTCTGTTGTGACCCACGCCTTCTACGGGAAGTTCATATCTTTGGAAGTTAATCGTGTTTGCTTCGACCGTCTTCCCAATAGTCGTTGGCAGTGCCTCACTAGTAGTGTTGCTCAGCACGCTCACCCCACTTAACACTTTCATCAAGGTGTCTTTGTAATGGTCGGAACTCATCAACAGATCCATGATTGATATATGCGCAGGGGTTTTCTTCAATTGTTCTCTCACGAAGTATTATTGTCACGACCCAAAATCCACTATAGGTCGTGATGAAACCTAACGCCGCCCTCAGGCAAGCCAACAGTGATTGACCAATTTACCTACTCCTTTTATTACTTTCGAAATCATAAATTTTAACAAGGAAGGAAATTTACGCTTTTAAATCCACGGGAACTACATAATTAGTAGTTTATAAAAGAAATGAAAGGTGATAATAATATATAAATATGTAGGCATCAACTAGCATATCCTGAAACCTGGTGTCACAAGTGCATGAGCATTTACTAAGGAGTACAATAATGATACATCTGCCGAGAATGTAAATAAGACAGGATAAATTAAATAGTATGATGGAGACTTTGTGGACTATGATGCGTAGCCTGGAATGCAACTCACATAAAGTCTCCTCAACAGCTGCGCCTACGCGCCTAGATGATCACCAAATGAACCTGTCAGATCCTACACATTTAGTGCAGAAGTGCAGCATGAGTAAGTAAATCAACGCGTACCCAGTAAGTATCTAGCCTAACCCCGGAGAAGTAGTAACGAGGGGATGACATCGACACTTACTAGTGGTCCAATAAATCATATACAGTAAGAAGTAAATAAATATGAGGCAGAGCAAGTAAATGGTATAAAAAAATATAAATATGAGGTACAATCCCCCTTTGAAAGGTAAACTCAAGCTCTCACTTAGTTGTTACCTCCTCAACCGTAGTATTTATAAAATAGACCTCACCAGATAGGTCATCACAACTCAAATCAGGAAGAACACACGGATATGCTGGTTTCTTGTCAAATATTACGCACGACACTGAAGTGTTTTATAGAGATGTCGCGGCAAATGACCCGATCCCATCATAATATGTGCACTGCCAAGGGTCGAATGACACAAATCATAGATGCATCTACTATACTGACAAGGCGAACGACCCGCTCCCATAAGAGTGTGTTACATAGTCCTGCCGAGGCGAACGACCCGATCCCATCAGAATAAGAAGCTTTAATGGGTCCTTGATCCCATAAACGTGTGAGTAACGAATTTTTAAGGAAAACCTTTTGATGAAAACGCATAGCGCGGGAGAAATTCGTAAGAGGAGCACAATTATTCCGCGTCAAATCATGTAGTTCATCAAGTCTTTACATGCAAGTATATCACTCCACGCAAGCCTAGTCTCAAGTCGTAACGTAAAATAAAGTAATTTAAGAGGCAAAGACATTTCAAATTGTGCAGTTAAAGCATTGCGTGAACCTAAGTCTACCCCGATATAATCAGGAATTCTAGCATACGCACGGACACCTGTCACCTCATACGTGCGTAGCTCCCACAACATATAGCACATAAGAACATAACACCTAAAGGGTAAATTCTCCCTCACAGGGTCAAACAGTAAACTTACCTCGCTCCGAAATTCCATAACCGGCTCCAACGCCTCTCTAACTCCTCAATTCAAAGCCAAACAATCCAAAACTAATCAAACAATGTGCAAATCAATCAAAATATACTCTGATGCTTATAATTAATCAATTTATAACAATTACCAACTTCGCTCGAAAAGTCAATAAAGTCAACCCTCGGGCCCACATGCCCCCCCGGTTCCAAATATTTTTGAAGATAAACTTTACCCATAACACCACGAACTCAAATATATAATTTATTCCTTATTCCATGTCCAATTTCGTGGTAAAAATCCAAAAATACTAATTTCTAGGTTTTCTACCAAAATCCCAAATTTCTACTAATTTCCATGTTTAAATCCATATATAAACCATAAATTTAACTCACGATGTGAAGAAATCACTTACCTAGTGATGGGTGATGAAGAAGCTCCCACAAAATCGCCCAAGCTCGGCTCCCATTGAAGATTTGAGATAAAATGAGCCATAACCCATTTTTACAAATTTCTACACTGCCCATGCGACCTTCACCGCGAACGCTTCTCTGTCTCGCGTTTCAAAGCTCAACAAACTCAGCCCCAAATATTCATCTTCGCGAATGCGGAAAGTCCCTCGCGTTCGCGAACCACAACTTGCTTCATCCCCCCCCCCTAGTTCCTCTACGTGAACACGAGACAGGGCACGCGAGCGCGAAGCTTTGCCAGCTTGCCGTTCGCGAACGCGTCTGCCCAAACGCGAACGCATGAAACAAAAGGGTTCAGTCCAAAATTGCTTCTTCACGAACGCGTACAATGCCAACACCAGCAAACCAGCAACAACAACTTAGCCAAACTTTTCCGAAACCACCCCGAACACATCCGAGGCCTCTAGGACCCCGTCCAATCACACCAACCAGCCCCAAAACATGAAACGAACCTGCTAGAGGCCTCAAATCACACCAAACAACATCAAAACTGTGAATCAACGATCAAAATCCTTCTTTAAACTTTCAAACTTTCAAACTTTGACGAACGCGTACGAATCATATCAACATATTCTGGAATAACGCCAAACTTTGCGTGCAAGTCATAAATCATGATACGAACCTATCCTAAGGCTTGGAACCCCAAACAGGCATCGATAACACCAAAATACACTTCAAACCAAACTTATGAAATTCTTAAACCTTTAAAATTCCAACCTTCAAGCGTCGAAATGCTTCCGAACCACCCGATACTCAACCCAAACATACAACCAAGTCTGAATCACCATACAAACCTATTGGAGCCTTCAAATCCCGATTCCGAGGTCGTTTACTAAAAATTCAAACCTTAGTAAATTCTTCCAACTTAAGGCTTCCGAAATTAGACTTTTCTTTCCAAGTCAACTCCGATCTTCCCGAAATTCAATTCTGACCACACGTACAAGTAATAATACCTGAAGTGAAGCTACTTAAGGCCTCAAACCGCTAAAGTATGCGTTAGAGCTCAAAACGACCGGTTGGGTCGTACATTCTCCCCCACTTAAACATACATTCGTCCTTGAACGTGCTAAGAACTGCTCCGGAATTGTCCAGAATAACTATTTAACACCTTGTGCACCTACCCGTGCCACCACAACCCAGTTGAGCATATTAGCTCCAGCCAGACTGAAGATCGTTCCTATAACCTTAGCCAACAAGCTTTAGAACAAAATTCCAACATCCAGAATTTTTCACGACACCCGATTCTAACATACAAAAATCGCATCAATCACCGACTCTGTACCTAACATGACCATGCCCCTCTGCTAAAATCACACAATGCACCAGATAAATAGCTTGACCATAATAACATCCTCAGCAACAATAGCTATAATTCCACGAACCCGGTGCCTGCAATACACCTCATAACACATATAAGCTCTGATCCAACTCTCGCAATACTGCCACGATGGAAGAGATGTGTAGAAACAAATAACCACCTGCCTCATTCTGAGCTAAATAACGATATTTTCTCTTTAATATACCCTACATAACTCCAATCCCACTGATCCTAAGCCCAATAACCTCGTCTTACCCAGTACAAGCTGCTCAGGAAACAATCCATCTCAAATACTGCCCATGATTTCATATGACACCATCAACATGCCAACAAGCTACAACTTGAATATGACACATAAGGAAGAACGAACTCCGAAAAAGAACTACCCAGCTTGCGTAATGGATAAAATAGTCGAACAGATGCTATGAACCTTTCTCAAAGAATGAGGAACAAAATACACAAGAATAGATTTAGGAAACTGTACTCAACACCTCACTGTTGCGGTGTGCAACCTGATCCACACATGGTTCTGTTGCGACGTGCAACCCGATCCAAACATCATACCCATGGTGCATGCCACTCGATCAACACATAATAATAAATAAGGAAATACCGATCAAGCTATAATGCTTATACCTACGCAATACCTGAATATCGACTACAATGCAAAAAAAAACAACCCTAGGGAGACAGATAGCGCCATACGCTACAAAACCCAACCACGACTAAGGTGCAATAAATGACCTGTATCTCGAGAGCCATCTGGCTCATATAACACCACAAGCTACACGAGATCACAACACATGTGTGAATAATCAAGCTGTCTCATAATCCACATGGCACAATAGAGTATTACATGGAGTAGTTGATGACGGGAATAATATCCAAGCTCGAAGACTCCCCCTGTAAGCAATGATATGCCGAATGAACGCATTCGGCCTGGCGTAGAGCATACATTCACATTAGACCCACCAACGGATCTCAAGCTGATTTTGATTATACCATACTGGGCCAACAAACTTTCGAGGATCCACAATGGTCCTATTCATGACACATACGAGCAGCCGCACCAATCCGGAACAAAATCCTACACTTCACAACCCAAGGAATAGAGAGCCTTCCAGGCATAAACTCTCACATTAATGATAGTACCAAAAATATCCATACCTAATTTAAATCTCTAACAATCGAATGACTAGCACGTCACACTTATACGATCTTCACGTGGAATACACCCCCAAAACCTTTCGCACCAGGTAGTAAAATCTGAACATTAATGGTCATCGACCATGATATTTCTATAATACTGCCAAACATCTACATTTCAATACCCAACACTCCTACCACAACACAGACCATCCTCAAGTTGCTTGAAAATAGTGCCAGCATACTCTGAACATCCGAAATCCCCACCGCTCCTCCGAGCTTGCGACATTCTTATCAAAATCAAACTTCAAACTTGGTCCTCAACTTTCAATTTACTATACCATTTACCACACCTATCATGACGCCACGCGAGAGCACTAGAACTTGATCAGAAATTCTGTCCTACCCCTAGAATAAACACTTCATCATCTATAACCCCTTCTACTCAACACATTTTAGAGGAACTATTGCAACACGTAGCTGAAATCCCCATAATCACAGAATTACAAACCTTAAGTCGTGATCTAAACCGCCATATCTCTTCCGGAATCCCTTTATACAACAAGGCCATTTTAATCAAATATCTCCCAAATCAATCAAATTATGGTGGCTTTCAAGCCCGCACTTACAACCACAAACCATATGTATAACTTAACACGCCGAAGGAACTAATCATTGCCACAATCATGCTGATTCAACCAATACTAACCGAACCAACTTCTTCCAATTTACTCTTGACTTGCCTTAGTAATATCATAGGTTCATTCAAAAACATAACGAGCTCAAGAAACACTTATCTCGAATAACCCAAATCACTAGACCACATCGTCTCAATACCCATGAACCATATCATACTCTACACATGCATACAATAACATCTCCAGCTGGTACACCCATTCTTCAAGACTGTAACGACCCGACTGGTCATTCTGAGAGTTTAGCCCCGTTTCCCCCGTTTCTGATTCATTATATGTGGTTCATCTTCATTATGTTGTGTTAGATTGGTTGGCTCGGGTACGGAGCGATTTTTGGAGAGAGATGAGACACTTAGTCTCTTATCGTGGTTCAATAGTGGAAAAGTCAATTGGAAGTTGACTTATTGGTAAACAACCTCAGAATGTTGATTTTATGGTTCAGATAGATTTTTTGGGTGATTTGGGACCCAGGCGTGTGTTCGGAATGTGGTTTTGATGTCCGGTGTATAATTAGGCTTGAATTGGCGAAAGTTAGTTTTTGGCGATTTCCGGTCGGCAGGGGAAAATAGGCTATCGGGGTCAGAATGTAATTCTGGTAGTTGGAGTAGGTTCGTAATGTCATTTTGGATATGTGTGCAAAATTTCAGGTCAATCGGATGTGTTTTGGTTGGTTTCGGCATCATTGGCAAAATTTAGAAGTTTCAAAGTTCATAGGCTTGAATTTGATGTAATTATGGTGTTTCGTGTTGTTTTTGGTGTTTCGAAGGCTTGACTAAGTTCAAATGAGGTTATGGGATGTGTTGGTATGTTTGGTTGGGGTCCCGAGGGGCTCGGGATTGATTTCAGATGGTCAGCGGAGGTTTGGACTTAGAAAATTGCAGCAAATAGTTGCAGGTGTTAATTTTCTGGTGTGGCCGCACCTGCGGAATGGGAGCTGCAGGTGCAATGCCGTAGGTGCAAAGGTCCTTGCGCAGGTGCGAAAAGAGGCCAGGCAGGAGGGATCCGCAGGTGCGAAGCATGGGCCGCACCTGCGAAGCCGCATGTGCGGAAAAGGACTCTCAGGTGCGAGAATTAGACTGTTAGTGGGATTTCACAGGTGCACACCTGGGGCCGCAGGTGCGAGGAATTGGCTGCAGGTGCGGATTAACTGGTCAAAAAATATAAATAGGTTCCTCCACGAAATTTTGGTTGTTTCTTTCATTGTTGCATGCGGGTTGAGCTTGTTTGAGAGCAAATTGAAGGGGGAATTCGAAGGTATTCATTGGAGGTAAGTTCTCGGATTGTAAAACTCGTTTCTATGCTATTTTGTTATGGATTAGGCTTGAAATTTGAGGAATTAAAGTAGAAAAGTTGGAAAAAATGGGAGGAAAGATTTGGAAATTCTTTTGGTGATTTGAGTGGGCAATTATGGTCCGATTGTGGAGTTTTTGGTATGTATAGAATCATAGGAGGATGAGGATTCTAGTGATGTAAATTTTATTGAATTTTGAGATGTAGGCACAGGGCTCGGATTTGGCCGAATTTCGGGAATTGTGTTAAAATATATATTTTTCGATTAGGTTTAGTTCCGTTAGCGTATATTTATGAGGTTAATCTGATTTTGGTTAGATTCGGAGCATTTTGAAGCCAAATTCGAGGGGCAAGCGCATCGCGGAGTAGCTTTTGGGCTGTTTTGAGGTAAGTAACGATTGTAACTCTAAACCTGAGCGTCTGCCACCCCAGTATATTGATAATGTTTTGGTAAATAAGGTGACGCACATGATAGGTGATGAGCATGGGGCGTGCACTGATAGGGATTGTGACCTGGTCCGTCCCGTAGAAACTATTAAGCCGCGTATTTGATTTGAAACCTTACGACATCCTGTCTTTCAGAAGTTTATACCTTTTATGGGCTGTGAGCCATGTTTGGGGCCTTGTGCCGACCTGTTTAGAACCTCAAGGGTATTTTCCATGTTTGGGGCCTTGTGCCGACCTGTTTAGACCCTCAGGGGTATTTTCCATGTTTGGGGCCTTGTGCCGACCTGTTTAAACCCTCAGAGGCACTTTTACACTATTTTCCCACTATCCTGATAGAACATCTGTGAACTCAGTCATGCTTCCTACTTGTTATTTTCACTGTTATCACACTGCTTTGAAACTTTGAGAAGTATTTTAGGCTAAGCCCCGTGAGTTGAAATGATTTGCCCAAGTGGCTAGTATTTTGGGTTGATTCCCGTGAGTTGAGATGAATTGCCCGAGTGGCTAGTATTTTGGGCTGAGTCCCGTGAGTTGAGATGAATTGATCGAGTGGCTAGTATTTCGGTCTGAGTCCCGTGAGTGAGATTAATTGCCCGAGTGGCTTGTGATGATGATTGAGTGAGGCCGAGCGCTGAGTATGTAGGGATAGTTATGGATCAGGCTGCACGTCGCAACAATATATATGTTATATATTACATATGGATCGGGCTGCATATCGCAACAATATAAATTATATATGGATCGGGCTACACACCGAAGCAATATATATATTGGATCGGGCTGCACGCCGCAGCAATATAGCGCTTGGGCTGAAGGATCCCCTTCAGGAGTCTGTACACCCCCAGTGAACGCAGTCGCCTATTATATGGATCGGGCTGCACGCCATATCAATATAAATTATATATGGATCGGGCTGCGTGTCGTAGCAATATATATATATATATATATATATATATATATATATATTATATACGTATTGGAGCGGGCTGCACGCCGCAACAGTTGTTATGGTACCTGATGAGTGAGAGTGTTGAGTGTGAGCATTGACTTATGAGAGTAGAGTCATGAGTGACTGAGAGGCTTGCCCGAGAGGCTTTATTGTGAGTGATACTGTGGCCGAGGGGCTTATATTTTATGAAACTACTATTTTTCACTCTTCTTTACACTGAGCCTCTAGTGATAAATGTTGGATAAATATTTTTACACGAGATTTTTAAATGGAAACTGGAGTTTTATGGAATACTCGGAAATGTAAATTCCCGACTTGATTTACTTATTTCCACAGTCACTTATTATATGGATTTACATGATTTATAAATGCTCGTCACTGCACTCATGTTTTCAGATACTTTGGTTACTTACTGAGTTGGCGTACTCACGTTACTCCCTGCACCTTGTGTGCAGATTCAGGTACCGGGGAAGAGCGATAGTTGAGCTAGCCCATTTGGAGCATTGTTCGGAGATTGTGAGGTAGTTGTTCGTCGTCCGCAACACTTCTCTTTCTCCTTCCTATTCTATCATTTGTACTTTACTTCCCATACTTGTTGTAGTAGAGGATTTGTATTAGACTGTATCATCTCTTAGATGCTCATGACAGTTGACTCCAGATGTTGGGACTATGCTTAGATGTTCTAATCATTTTTATTGTATTTGAAATGCTTAAGAAACAGAATTATTATGAAAATTTGGATATTTGATGTATTAAATGGAAAATCATTTCATTATTTTTAGTAAATTGGCTAGCCTAGTATCACGATAGGCGCCATCATGGCCAGTTGCATTTTGGGATCGTGACAAGTTAGTATTAGAGCGCTAGGTTACATAGGACTCAACAGTCATGAGTAGGTTTAGTAGAGTCTTGTGGATCGGTGCGGAGACATCTGTACTTATCTTCGAGAGGCTGTAGAACCCTTAGGAAAATACCACATTCTTGAATTCTTGTCGTGCGAATCCATTTTATTCAGCCAAGAGCGTAACTCTTGAACTCCTTCCATGTATTTGAATGCGCCCGAGAGCGCTTGGTATTAGCCGTGCATCAACGACTTGTGACTTCCATGGATGCGATGTGATTTTGGCATGTTGATAATGGGCCAGTCTGGAGGACTTGAGGCCGGATTCATTCTGTGGCTTGAGTGCTGAGACTTTGTNAAATGTAAATTCCTGACTTGATTTACTTATTTCCACAGTCACTTATTATATGGATTTACATGATTTATAAATGCTCGTCACTACACTCATGTTTTTAGATACTTTGGTTACTTACTGAGTTGGCGTACTCACGTTACTCCCTGCACCTTGTGTGCAGATTCAGGTACCGGGGAAGAGCGATAGTTGAGCTAGCCCATTTGGAGCATTGTTCGGAGATTGTGAGGTAGTTGTTCGTCGTCCGCAACACTTCTCTTTCTCCTTCCTATTCTATCATTTGTACTTTACTTCCCATACTTGTTGTAGTAGAGGATTTGTATTAGACTGTATCATCTCTTAGATGCTCATGACAGTTGACTCCAGATGTTGGGACTATGCTTAGATGTTCTAATCATTTTTATTGTATTTGAAATGCTTAAGAAACAGAATTATTATGAAAATTTGGATATTTGATGTATTAAATGGAAAATCATTTCATTATTTTTAGTAAATTGGCTAGCCTAGTATCACGATAGGCGCCATCATGGCCAGTTGCATTTTGGGATCGTGACAAGTTAGTATTAGAGCGCTAGGTTACATAGGACTCAACAGTCATGAGTAGGTTTAGTAGAGTCTTGTGGATCGGTGCGGAGACATCTGTACTTATCTTCGAGAGGCTGTAGAACCCTTAGGAAAATACCACATTCTTGAATTCTTGTCGTGCGAATCCATTTTATTCAGCCAAGAGCGTAACTCTTGAACTCCTTCCATGTATTTGAATGCGCCCGAGAGCGCTTGGTATTAGCCGTGCATCAACGACTTGTGACTTCCATGGATGCGATGTGATTTTGGCATGTTGATAATGGGCCAGTCTGGAGGACTTGAGGCCGGATTCATTCTGTGGCTTGAGTGCTGAGACTTTGTTGTGTGAGCACATGTATTTGGGGACTTATATGTCCCTTGATGTCCTTATTGACGAAACTTTTTGGCTGGATGCCTATGTGGTCAGTGTGATTTTATGGTTAGATATGTTCAGACTGTGATTTATGACTAAAGGAGTGGCTGGAAATGTGGCACGAACTATTGAGTGTTTGATTTCTGTCTCGATTTGGTATATGGCTCCGAGTTGTGAGTGTGTTAGAAGACCTCTCATGTTGTTTAGTTGTAGAGCGAAGCGGATCTTTCTGTTGAGTTATGAGTTGCTGGTGATGTCTTTTGGGCTAATCATTGCCCCAGTAGGGTTCGTGTATTTGATTAACGGTGTATTCCAATTGTATCAGCATTCATTTGTTATTGTATTCATTGATGGCATCTTGGCGTATACGCGTAGCCAGGGGTAGCATATTCCTGTGTTTTATCATATTTTCCCATTTTCTGGATATGCCCCGTGAGTCTTCAGTTACATCTGTTCATGTGTCGACTCCAGTGGGCGATACTATTGTTGCAAACCGTGTGTATCTGTCGTGTGTGATATCTATTTGGGGTCTGGAGACCCGAGTGGACCTACTGTCACTCAGCATGGTCGATTTTGATGTGATATTGAGCATGGATTGGTTATCTTCGTGTCATGTTGTTCTTGATTGTCACGCTAAGACTGTGACCTTAGCTATGCCAGGATTTCTGAGGGTTGAGTGGAGAGGTTCTTCTGAGTATGTGCCTAGCAGGGTGATTTCCTACCTGAAGGCTCAACGTATGGTTGACAAGGGGTGTTTATAGTATTTGGCTTTTGTGAGGGATGTGAGTGGTGAGATTCCCACAATTGATTCAGTTCCAGTGGTCCATGACTTTCCGGACGTGTTTCCTGCAAACATTCTAGGCATGCCACCTGACAGGGACATTGATTTTGGTATTGAACTGGTGCCAGGCACTCAGCCTATTTCTATTCCACCCTATCGTATGGCACCATCGGAGCTAAAGGAATTAAATGAGCAGCTTCAGGAACTCCTAGATAAGGGGTTCATTCATCCTAGTGTGTCACCTTGGGGTGCACCGGTGTTGTTTGTAAAGAAGAAGGATGGTTCTATGAACATGTGTATTGATTAGCGGCAGCTGAATAGGGTTACAGTGAAGAATTGGTATCCCTTGCCTCGTATAGATGACTTGTGTAATCAGTTGCAGGGTGCCAGGGTATTTTCCAAGATTGACTTGCGTTCCGTCTATCATCAGTTGAAGATTCGGGGGCCAGACCTTCCGAAGACCGCTTTCAGGACTATATATGGTCATTATGAGTTTCTGGTTATGTCATTTGGGCTGACCAATGCCCCAGCAACCTTTATGCACTTGACGCACCGTGTATTCTAGCCTTATCTGGATTCTTTTGTCATCGTGTTTATTGACGATATCTTGGTGTATTCCCAATCTTGGGAGGATCATGAGCAGCATTTGAGAGCTGTGCTTCAGACCTTGAGGGAGAAGAGATTGTATGCAAAATTTTGAAGTGTTAGTTCTACCATCAGCTTCAGGTTCTTATACCACATATTGTGATGCCTCGAGGGTAGGCGTTGTTTGTGTTTAGATGCAGAAGGGTGTAGCGATTGCGTGTTAGTTATGATCTTCGGAAGTGTAGAAAGAAATATCATTCCGAGGCTAAGCCGGCTGGGGTATCTCCTGCAGGTTGTCCTGGGGTGTGTGATCCTTATGTTTCGGTAGTAAGTTCTCTTCTACCAGTAAATGATATATGTTGTAATTGAGTTTAGATCGCTTGTGGAAGTTGGCATGACTATTACAATGGTAAATGCGAGATTTGCAGATGACTCGAGCTGTTAGACAGGTTGTGTTATTATGGGCATTATGAGTTATTGTTTGTCTTGATCGTTGGCTTTGAACCAAGTGGGGGAGTCTGTTAATGATAAGTTGATAGCACGATTATGTGTTGTATTGGTTTCAGTTCGAGGTATATTGGTGGATCAGTTATGATGTGCAGAGGTGGAGTCTGGGAATGACTCGAGTAATGGAAATTCTTCGATACAGGTCGTAATGTACTCTATTGGGTAAATGGGTTCTATTGAATGATTGAATATTAGGGTTGTGCTATGTATTCGAGCAGTGGAATTGAGATCAGATATAGTAATTCGTGCGCTTCGTGGACTTCGAGCCTAAGAGTTTCTCATAAACAAGTTATTTTGTGGTAGTGAACTGTGAAGATGCGAGAAAAGCAAGTCGGATGTTAGTATGTAACATGATTCAGTCATTGTGAACTTTTCGGTAAGTTATTTATCTATTATGGGTGACCAGAATTGATTCAGGGTTATTGGTAGGCCCGTATGAGTGTGTGTTCTGCACGGAGTCGGAATTGCTGACTCCAAATTTCTATTGTTGAGGAATGTACCATTTGATTGTGATTAAGTTTATTCATGTTCTGAGGTGATCTATGAGCTACCCTTTGGTGTTGCGGGGAGTGGTGATTATTCGTTATATGCACATATGGTGCGGTTCTAATTGGGCTTTATAGTTAGGTTTGAGTAAGGTAAGTAATTGGGTATTGCGGGATTGAGACGTGTTGGTTATGTACCTTCTGATTCGTGTGGCATGGTACCGTCCGGTTTCCCCATGGTTATGGCAATGCACTTTGAGTACTTGATGTCGAATTTCGAATGGTTATTGATTTTGAGCCAGGTGGCTTGTAGTATTTCATGTGGACCATCGATGGATGAGATCGCGTAGTGTAGCGGAGATTATATAGGGGTATGACATTTGGTATTGGATTCACGTGTTTTGATTTTTACGATGTGTGCCAGGCTTTTAGCATGATGTTGTTATGGTAATTGTTAATGGCAGGATAGTCCTCTCGTGTGTGAATCTTTCATATGATTTGATTACATTGGGATGTTGCTATTGAGTGCACGAGTTGCATAGGTTATGGCTTCAAATTTTATCGATGTGTCATGTCATCAGAGAGGTCGTGTTGGATGAGAAGAGGTCATTGGACCTAGAATGAATGTTATCAGAATTGTCTACAAAATAGTTGGAAGGATAAATATCGGGAGTCGGCTTAGAAATCTGCTATATTTCCTTTTTGGGAAGGGGGAGCTTCATGTCTGACTGATCGGACGAATGGTTGTTAGTTTCTACGTGTTTCTTTCATCATTGGCAGTATATGAAAGTGTTAGAGCGAGGCATTTCTTGATAACAGGTTATGTACCGGTACTGAGTTGTTCTGAGCAGTTATTGTGGTTAAGAGTTATCGCTATGAGTGTCTGAGTCATGAGGTGTATTATGTGATTTCATCTGGGGTGCGTATATGGCTTGATCCAGCATGTTCAGACCGACTCAGTTTATAGTTATGAAATTTGGGTCTTATAAATCATTTCAGAAATGGGAATTTGGTTCTAAGGTTTATGGGTCAGGTTGGATTTTGGGATTTCAACTGTGTTGTGCTATTGGACCTATATGGGATAGGGTGATGTGGGATCACCCCCAAGTATATGTATGGTAGGCTACGCGGCAGTTTGATGGTGTTGGATAACAACTCTTGGCACGTTCAAGGACGAATGTATGTTTAAGTGGGGGAGGATGTAACGACCCGACTGATCGTTCCGAGAGTTTAGCCCTATTTCCCCCGTTTCTGCTTCATTATATGTGGTTCACCATCATTACGTTGCGTTAGATTGGTTGGCTCGGGTTCGGAGCGATTTTTGGAGAGATATGAGACACTTAGTCTCTTATCTTGGTTCAATAGTGGAAAAATCAACCGGAAGTTGACTTATTGGTAAACGACCTCGGAATGTTGATTTTATGGTTCAGATAGCTTCTTTGGGTGATTTGGGACTCAGGCGTGTGTTCAGAATGTGGTTTTGATGTCCGCTGTATAATTAGGCTTGAATTGGCGAAAGTTAGTTTTTGGCGATTTCCGGTCGGCAGGGGAAAATAGACTATCGGGGTCGGAATGGAATTCTGGTAGTTGGAGTAGGTTCGTAATGTCATTTTGGATATGTGTGCAAAATTTCAGGTCAACCGGATGTGTTTTGGTTGGTTTCAGCATCATTGGCAAAATTTAGAAGGTTCAAAGTTCATAGGCTTGAATTTGATGTAATTATGGTGTTTCATGTTATTTTTTGTGTTTCGAAGGCTCGACTAAGTTCGAAGGAGGTTATGGGATATGTTGATATGTTTGGTTGGGGTCCCGAGGGGCTCGGGATTGATTTCGGATGGTTACCGGAGGTTTGGACTTAGGAAATTGCAGCACATAGCTGTTGGTGTTACTTTTCTGGTGTGGCCGCACCTGCGGATGAGGAGCCGCAGGTGCGATGTTGCAGGTACGAAGGTCCTTGCACAGGTGCGAAAAGAGGCCAGGCAGGAGGGATCCGCAGGTGCGAAGCATGGGCTGCACCTGCGAAGCCGCATGTGCGGAATAGAACTCGTAGGTGCGAAAATTGGACTGTAAGAGGGATTTTGCAGGTGCACACCTGGCACATGGGACCGCAAGTGCGGATTAATAGGTCAGAAAATATAAATAGGTGCCTCCGCGAAATTTTGGTCTTTTCTTCCATTGTTGCATGCGAGTTGAGCTTGTTTGAGAGCAAATTGAAGGGGGAATTCAAAAGTCGTCAGTGGAGGTAAGTTCACGGATTGTAAAACTCGTTTCTATCCTATTTTGTTATGGATTAGGCTTGAAATTTGAGAAATTAAAGTAGAAAAGTTGGGAAAATGGGAGGAAAAATTTGGAAATTCTTTTGGTGATTTGAGTGGGAAATTATGGTCCGATTGTTGAGTTTTTGGTATGTATAGAATCGCGGGAGGAGGAGGATTCTAGTGATGTAAATTTTATTGAATTCAGAGACATGGGCCCGGGGCTCGGATTTGGCCGAATTTCGGGAATTGTGTTAACATTTATATTTTTCGATTGGTTTTTGTTCCGTTAGCGTATATTGATGATGTTAATATGATTTTGGTTAGATTCGGAGCATTTTGAAGCCAAATTCGAGGGGCAAGCGCATCGCGGAGTAGCTTTTAGGCTGTTTTGAGGTAAGTAACGATTGTAACTCTAAACCTGAGGGTATGACACCCCAATATATTGATATTGTTTTGGTGAATAAGGTGACGCACATGCTAGGTGACGAGCATGGGGTGTGCACCGATAGGGATTGTGACCTGGTCCGTCCCGTAGCGACTATTAAGCCGCGTATTTGATTTTAAACCTTACGATATCCTGTCTTTCAGAATTTTATACTTGTTTATGGGCTGTGAGCCATGTTTGGGGCCTTGTGCCGACCTATTTAGAACCTCAGGGGCATTTTCCATGTTTGGGGCCTTGTGCCGACCTGTTTAGACCCTCAGGGGTATTTTCCATGTTTGGGGCCTTGTGCCGACCTGTTTAAACCCTCAGAGGTACTTTTACACTATATTCCCACTATGCTGATAGAAAATCTGTGAACTCAGTCATGCTTCCTACTTGTTGTTATTTCCACTGTTATCACACTGCTTTGAAACTCTGAGAAGTATTTTGGGCTAAGCCCCGTGAGTTGAGATGAATTGCCCAAGTGGCTAGTATTTTGGGCTGAGTCCCGTGAGTTGAGATGAATTGTTCGAGTGGATAGTATTTCGGCTAAGTCCCGTGCGTGAGATTAATTGCCCGAGTGGCTTGTGAGGATGACTTAGTGAGGCTGAGCACCGAGTATGTGGGGATAGTTATGGATCGGGCTGCACGCCGCAACAATATACATTATTATATGGATCGGGCTGCATGCCACAACAATATATATATTGGATAAGGCTGCATGCCGCAACAATATATATATTGGATCGGGCTGTGCACCGCAACAATATAGCGCTTGGGCTGAAGGAGCCCCTCCAGGAGTCTGTACACCCCCAGTGAGCGCAGTCGACTATTATATGGATCGGGCTGCATGCCGCAGTGTATGTTATATGGATCGGGCTTTACGCCGCAACAATATACATTATATAATGATCGGGCTGCGCACCGCATATATATATATATATATATATATATATACATACATATTGGAGCGGGCTGCACGCCGCAACAATTGTTATGGTACCTGATGAGTGAGAGTGCTGAGTGTGAGCATTGACTTATGAGAGTAGACTCACGAGTGACTGAGAGACTTTATTGTGAGTGATATTGTGCCCGAGGGGCTTATATTTTATGAAACTACTGTTTTTCACTCTTCTTTACACTGATCCTCTGGTGATAAATGTTGGATAAATATTTTTACACGAGATTTTTAAATGGAAACTGGAGTTTTATGAAATACTCGAAAATGTAAATTCCCGACTTGATTTACTTATTTCCACAGTCACTTATTATATGGATTACATGATTTAAAAATGTTCGTCATTGCACTCATGTTTTTAGATACTTTGGTTACTTACTGAGTTGGCGTACTCACGTTACTTCCTGCACCTTGTGTGCAGATTCAGGTACCGGGGCAGAACGATAGTTGAGCCACCCCATTTGAAGCATTGTTCATAGATTGTGAGGTAGCTGCTCGGCGTCTGCAACACTACTCTTTCTCCTTCCTATTCTATCATTTGTACTTTACTTCCCAGACTTGTTGTAGTAGAGGATTTGTATTAGACCGTATCATCTCTTAGGTGCTCAGGACAGTTGACTCCAGATGTTGGGACTGTGCTTAGATGTTCTAATCATTTTTATTGTATTTGAAATGCTTAAGAAACAGAATTATTATGAAAATTTGGATATTTGATGTATTAAATGGAAAATCATTTCATTGATTTTAGTAAATTGGCTAGCCTAGCATCACGATAGGCGCCATCATGGCCGTTGCGTTTTGGGGTCGTGACAAAGACCTTCCGCGAATCCGAAGCTATTTCTCCGTTTCCTCCAATACTGCACCGCAGACTTGATGATAACATAGAACACTCCAAGTCCCTTTCATAATCCACTACAAAAACTCGATCCTTAACCACACAACTGACCCAAAATCCTGAGGCACTGCACTTTAATTCTTGAACACTAGGACCGTTGTTGAGAGTCACCCACTCTGACCTGGTCCGGAATATAATCAAATTCCAACGCTCTATTAGCACATGAACACTCTCAAAAAAGCAACCAGATGAATTCTCTTCCTTGTACATCACAACCACAAGAAGCATAAACTTTGAGTCTTCCCAAAACCTGCACATGAACCGATAAAGCAAAATATAGTACACATTCATCAAGTCCTTTGCTCGAATGACCCCTGATATTTTACTTTTCTTAGTCATAATAATCCACCAATGCACCATTAACCATAAACTACACAAGCATACAACTATGTGATACAATCATGGACGGTGGGCTCCCACACTTAGCTTTAAGCTACCATCACATAATGTAGAGCCCACAATGTTTCCTCCTTCTCAGTTACCATGATCTCGCTCCGTCAACCCACCAACTTTCTTGTAGTCTCTCTTTAAACTTTTCTTGAACATTCCGAATTATCAACCACAATCGCATATTCGACCTTCTATTGGGTAGTAAGTAGAACTCCTCGTAGAAGCTTCATGAGAAATTACGCAACAGCTAACCTTCTCATAGGAGATAACCCACCAATGGAATTCCATACCAACATCCTCCAACGACGCTGCATTGAGTACAATCACCAAGAAATCAGTAAACAGTCATGAGCATGTGCTCGTCCACAAGCTGTAACAGTCTGTTCATTCCCCATTGGCATCAACTGAAAGTCCGACTATACATTCCAAACTCAAGGTCATGCTGCATCCAAAACGATAATCAAGTTCTCGCACCCCAAATCATTTCAAGGTAACTCTTTTCTGCCATAGTCAATCTTCCTCAGTACAATAGCCACCATTCCAAATAAAATCTGTAGACCTAGTTACTACCCACCGTAATCCCCAGATTGCTCTAAACTTTTCTCAAGTTACGTGGCTATCCTACCACAGAATCCATACGCTACTCTGCCACTCCCACTTCGGTTAAATCATCTCCTTAAGCAACTTCTCAACCTCTGCTATTCACGCTTGGCCTGCTAGCAATTCAACCACCGCAAGACACCCCCACCATGTCCTTCCTCGTCCTTAGTTACCCAACTACTGCCTCAAATCAAAATTCATCTCTGTAGCACCTGAACTAATAAATTTCGACAAAATCTAAACCTCGTCGAAGATCATCTTTCTCGAGCCATCAGCATTAGAAACACTCATTCAATTATGACACCGCTACACACCACTATCTATGACAGCCGCGTCTCATGCACCATTTCATAACACCCTTCCCTGAAGGCTAATCAAAGAAGACCATAACACCGGTGAACCTTAATGCGTTCAAAAAAAGACAAATACACCACATCACAAATAAGAGTTCCACCATGCTCAAAATATCAAGTCTCGTTATTCCATCAACCAAAGCCTGGACATCCATAAACCGATTATCTTTCCCCTGCTGGAATTAAATGCCAAACCTCTAAACCACGCACTGAGTGATCCTCGTTTCGATTCATTCACTGCCTTGACGCATAGACAAGCACCCTACCATTACACCGGCACTGTGTGATAACAACGCATGAACATCATAGCAATCCATGCATAGCCTCAAAACCACATGAAATACAGATATTGAGTTGAAACAACATAACACCATTCCGCAAGGCAACTATAATAGCCTACCTGAATATGCAGGGAAAAACGTCCTGCTCCACGTCTGCAATACCACTACAACTCCCCGGTGCCCAATTAATAACAAGCTTTTCACATCGAATAAGATTAAATAGGAAGGAAATAAAGGAATAAGCCTCAAAGGAATCAAATCACACGATGAGGAATCAAGAAGGGAAGTGATCCTAACAGCCCTGTAGCCTCTCGAAGATAAATACAGACGTCTCTGTACCGATCCGCAAGACTCTACTAGACTTGATCATGACTCGTGAGACCCAAGTGAACCTAGAGCTCTGATACCAAGCTGTCACGACCCAAAATCTAATATAGGTCGTGATGGGGCCTAAAGCCGCCGTCAGGCAAGTCAACAGTGATTGTTCAATTTAATTACTCGTTTTATTACTTTCTAAATCATAAATTTTAATAAGGAAGGAAATTTACGCTATTAAATCCATGGGAACGTACATAATTAGTAGTTTATAAAAGAAATAAAAGGCGATAATAATATATAAATCTGTTGATATCAACTAGCATATACCAAAATCTGGTGTCACAAGTCCACGAGCATTTACTAAAGAGTACAACAATAATACAATATATTTCTAGAATGTAAATGAGACAGGATAAATTGAATAGCCAGATGGAGACTCTGTGGACTGCGCCTACACGCCTGGATGATCACCAAATGAACCTGTCAGACACCCATCACCTCATGCGTGCATAGCTCCCATAACATGTAGCACATAAGAACATAAAACCTAGGGGTAAATTCCCCCAAATAGGGTTAGACGAGATACTTACCTCGCTAGGAAGTTCCATAACCGGCTCCAACGCCTCTCTAACTCCTCAATTCAAAGCCAAACGATCAGAAACTAGTCAAACAATGTGCAAATTAATCAAAATATACTCCAACGCTTATAATTAATCAATTTATAACAATTCCCAACTTCGCTCGAAAAGTCAATAAAGTCAACCCTCGGGATCACATGCCCGGATTCCAAAATTGTTTTTAAAGATAAACTTTACCCATAACATCACGAACTCAAACATATAATTTATTCCTTATTCCATGTTCAATTTCGTGGTAAAACTCTAAAAATACCAATTTCTAGGTTTTCTACCAAAATCCCAAATTTCTACTAATTTCCATGTTTAAATCAATATATAAACCATGTATTTAACTCACAATGTGAAGAAATCACTTACCTAGTGATGGGTGATGAATAATCTCCCACAAAATTGCCCCAAGCTCCACTCCCATGGAAGATTTCAGATAAAATGAGCCAAAACCCATTTTTGTAAACTTATACACTGCCGACCTTCATCACGAATCGCGAATGCGTCACTACCCTCATGTTCGCATAGCTCAACGAACTCAGTCCCTGAAATGCTTCTTCGTGGATGTGGCATGTCCCTCGCGCTCACGAAGCACAACTTCCTTCAGCCCCCTAGTTCCTCTATGCGAACGCGAGACAGGGCCCGTGAATGCGAAGCTTTGCCAACTTTCCCTTCGCGAACACGTCTACCCAATCGCGAACGCATAGAACAAAAAGGCCCAGTCCAAAATTCCTTCTTCGAAAACGCGTGAGGCCCTTCGTGTTCGGAAAGAACAACATCAGCACCAACAAACCAACAACAACAACTTAGCCAAACTTAGTCTGAAATCACCCCGAAACACACCCGATGCCTCCGGGACCCTGTCCAATCACACCAACCAGTCCCAAAATGTGAAATGAACCTGCTCGAGGCCTCAAATCTCACCAAACAACATCAAAACTATGAATCAATGATCAAAATCTTTCTTTAAACTTTTAAACTTTCAAACTTCGACGAACCCATCTGAATCATATCAACACATTCTCGAATAACGCCAAACTTTGTGGGCAAGTCAAAAATCACGATACAAACCTATCCCAAGGCTCGGGACCCCAAACGAACATTGATAACATCAAAATCCACTTCAAACCAAACATATGAAATTCTTAAACCTTCAAAATGCCAACCTTCCATAATAAGCTCTGAAATGCTTCCGGACCACCCGATACTTAACTCGAACATAAGACCAAGTCTCAAATCATCATAAGAACCTACTAGAACCTTGAAATCCCTATTCTGAGGTCGTTTACTCAAAATTCAAACCCTTAGTAAATTCTTCCAACTTAAAGCTTATGAAATTAGACTTTCTTTCCAAGTTAACTCCGAACTTCCCGAAATTCAATTCCGAAAACACATACAAGTCAAAAGACCTTAAGTGAAGCTACTAAAGGCCTCAACCCGTTGAATAACACTCTAGAGCTTAAATGACCGGCCAGGTTGTTACAATTCTTTATCTGACATATTCTTCAAAACTTTTGCGGCCTCTGTATCTGTTATATTCCTTCTCTGAATCTGTTCCCTTCATGGATTCCCTCCTCTAGAGCGTAATATCTCTCTGACCTGGTCATTCCATGATCCACTGCAGAATCTATCATATTGCCCTTCTATTTCTGTTGGTCCACAAAACTGTCTTGTATTATTGATCCTCCTCATTTCTGATAACAGTGGTGGATTGTTGCTGGTATGTTTGAACATCACTGTTGGTTTTAAATATATGCTGATCATCAGAGTCCTGAGGGGTAAAACCCTTGCAACCTTAGTGTTTCTTATTGTGACAATGGTTCCTTTCAAATCATACTCTTCATCTAGGGTGATCATATTAGCTCCTTGGTTTCGATGGTTTGGTAGTGGGTTACGGATCACATTGGCGGAGATGGGATGCATTGAATGGATCCACTTTCGATATGCTACTCAATTCCATTTTTTCAGTCTGAAGCAATCCTCGATATCATGCCCCAGTGCATCTGAATAGTAGACCCATCATTTGGTTGCATCAAAGTATTTGAAGGATGCTCAAGAATCCTCCCTTTTATCGGATGTATCAAGACAGCTCTTCTTAGTCTTTCAACCAGTTGAGCCAAAGGCTTAGCAATCGGGGTATAGTTTCTGGTATCTCATTCTTAAAAATTTTGGCATGGTCGGTGTGCATATGTGGGTCGATTTTAATGAGTGGTGGTTTGAATTGGAGCACATAGTCATGGTAGATTTGAATTTGTATGGGTGCGAGGTGGATTATATTGAGGTTGGGGATTGTAGTATGGTTGCATGTTGTATACTGGAGCATAAGTAGGTGGGTGTGGGAAATAGGTGTTTGGAATTAAGAGTTGTTTCCATGGTGTAGATTGGACTGGTAATAGGGAACGATTGCTGATACCTCTTTCTTTTTCTTCTTTCTCCTGCCTATTGAATCAGATTGAATTGCTTTGATAACTGCTTACAATACGGCCATAGAGTGTACCTTACTGGACTTTATGCCTTCCTATATAAAGTTTACCATATTAAAAAGTTTGGGGAACTTCTGCGTCATCATGCCCATCATTTTTTTAAAGTAGCTTCCTCATGAGATCTGATGAAGTACTTAGTCAACTCACTGTCATCTAATGGGGGTTTTAAGTGTATTTATTTGTAATTACAAATGTCAAATTTTTTTAATTATAAATTACACATGTCATTGTTTAATTGGTTCATTTGACACATCATTGGCAAGTGTAACTCACGCGTTTATATGTATTTCGCCTTAAATTAACTCATTTAGTCATAAAATTAAATAAAGCATAGCTCAAAAGGAAAAGGCTTAATAATAAATACCCAATCATAAATAAACATTAAATTAAATACCCATAAGGTTTACACACTAGGGTTGGGTCATAACTCTAGTAAGAATCTAGCTACTAATAGTAAAAAATAAAGAAAATAAAGAAGAAATACTAATTAAACTCATAATCTAAGATTAAAATGATAAAATATGATGTTTAAATCCCAAAATAGTCACAAAATCCGTAAAATAGCAAAATACAATGGCTACAATAGCTCAAACTTCAAAACTTGACCTAAAAATGTGATTCTCGTCTATTTATAGTGGCCCAAAATTCCCTGACAAAAATACCCCTCGAGCGGTTCTCCGGCTGCACAATTCAATGTGCGGTCCGCATACTGCTTCGGCTTGCAGTGACTTGGAATCTGCAGCCACACAATTTGATCTGCAGCTGCAATGTAGCTTCTGCTGCCGCACAATTATTGTACGGTACACACTTCAGGCAAGGCTTCAAGTCTGGGTCATTTGCACACTGTCTGAAAATTTGAATTTTTGTCAGTGCAAACCCTATTCTGTCACTGCACAATTCATGTGCGGTCCGCACATCATCTTAAAGACAGCTAGGCATCTTCACTTGTTCTGTGGCCGCAAAAATAACTCTGCGGACAGTATTTCTTAAGTTCTGCTCCCATTCTTTCCTTGTGAGTCAAAACACTCCTTTTTTAGTCAGATTTCTTCATGAGAACCCAAATTTCCAACATTCTTGCAATTTCCAAACTTTCATTAGTATTGGGAACATAAATCAATACTTTCGGACTAAAACAAAAGCAAAAAGGTGCTAACAACTGGTCAAAATTCACACTTATCAACTCCCCCAAACTTAAGTCTTTGCGTGTCCTCAAGAAAATAAATTAGTTCCCACCTCCTAATAGTTAAAGGTCATTTCGACGAGTCAATGGTAAGTCATTAATACTAAGTTGGGGCCAACAACTAACCACACTACTCATGCATTATCAACAAGGAGACAAGTCAAAAATTCATGCACATATAGTTCTCATGTGACATTTGAGTTTCAAGAATTGACTTTACTTATCAAGTACTCTTGTTCTATCATGTAGGTCATGGTGGAATCCAAACTCGTCTTCCTCTACTTTTCATTTGCCAAGATCACTTAGAAATTTATCACTCAATCTTATCATGAAAGGTTCACTCTTCTCTCACAAGAGAATGTCACAAGTAACACTTCAAGTACCATAGGCTTGCCCCTCATGTAGATCGGCACTGATGTAAGCCCACTCAGTTCGAATCAAGTAGGACTTCTTTCGAGTTGTAATGAAGGATTTTGGATTTAGGTAGGATACCATATGGGTAAAAAGTTATACATTTCCTTAAGCACTCTACCTTTACATTTCCCGGCTCACAATTACCAATTCTTAGAGGCATTTTCTTTTCATTGAGGGATAGAGAGACTTGACATCACTCTTTCTTGTTCATTTCCTTCCTTTTATCCCCTTTTATGCTCATGTTAAGGATCATTATCTCTTTTTGAATCCATCAACCCTTCCACTTATTCTCTTTTTTGTATTTTTCTTTTTGTACTTTTCTTTTCTTGCCTTCTCTTTTCATAGAGATAATTTCTTTTTCTTTTCTTTGTGCCTTGATACCTTTTTTAAAATTCCTCATCTCTCTCCCAGACTTATGCTTTAAGACACTTATTTCACAAGAGTGTTAAGAAAAGTCCGGGTGCCAAGAGAGGGTCACAACAAAACGGGTAAAGGTTATAACATGGTTATTAAATGAGAAAGGCTAGATGCTCAAAGGGGGTTGACTAGGGATAATGACATTTACTGGCAATAGAAATCTCAAACGGTCCAAGGAAAGCCTACACTCACTTATCAAACAAAGCAAAACTTAGGATTTTGCCTTGAAACACATCCGGGGCAAGTTCTAGACCATCCTCACAGATACTTGGACTAGCAACAATTCATCACCCCTCACACAACTATATTGTAAAAGAGGATAGAGTCGAGAGCCTAGAACGACCACATTCAAGTTTTAAAATCACTATGGTCAAATAATCCACGCGATGATCACCAAAGTCAACTCAAGAGTCAAAAAGTCACTAACTAGACTTATTTCTTTCAAAAACCTTGTCTCTTACCATAATCACGTAGTTAAGTGTGTTGGTACCAAATGAAGCATGATTAACTCTTGGAGAATGACTTGATTATGCTTTTTTTATTTATTACTACTACTACTACTACTATTATTATTTCCTAAACACAATAATGGACTCATTCCCTTAAGAAGGTTGTCATGTCATCCATCATCTGGACGAGTCACCTGGGTTACACAAAAAATTACCTTTGAAAAGAATCGTGGCCGTTAAGAAAACCAAAGGCTTATTATTTACGAAAGCATAAAAAAGGAAGCCACTTAAAAAAACAAAAACTAAAATGGAAAAAATAAAGAAGCTAATGAACAATAACTACTAAAGATAGATAAATACAAATAAGAAAAGAAAGAGTATCATCAAATTGTTACAGACCAAATGTATCCAAAGTTTGTAAATGTATCAAATAAACTCCATACCCTGAATAAAAGGAAGCATTGTCCCCAATGCTTAGCAAAATAAGAGTGAAATAAGAGAGGGTGAAGAAAAAATCCCTAAGGATCCTTAGATATCTCAGAATCCCCAGAAACATCATCTCTCTCAAGGTCAGCAAAATGAATCTCATCATCATCATATCTAGGCGTGGCAGGAGTGGCAAACATCGTATGCACTTCCTCGGCAGTGTCGGCAGCAAGGTCTGGCTCCTCAGACTGGCTAGCTGGTTCAACCGGTGTAGATGGTGCTGATGGATCTGGGGCGGACTGGTGCGGGTCAAGGATCATATCAAAAGTTCGGTTTCTAGTTGTGGCAAGTCTAATCACCTCCTTTCGGAGCTTGTCCACTGATTTCTTTCTTGCCTGGGACTTCCTCATCTTCTTCACTTCCTGTCCGAGCTCCTCAATAACTGATCCTTGTTTTACCAAGTAGTCCATGATGGTCTTCTGGTTCTCCATAATCTTCTTCAGCGTCTCATCAATGTCATAAGGGGCCTGGGGTGCATGAGTAGTGGACTGTACTGCAATAATACTAGACAATTTAGACAACTTAGAAGTAGCTGTCTACATCTTTTTTTGAGACTCGCCAATATCTAGGAGACTCGCAGAGCAGATAGTGGAACTGTGGGCACGAGTACTGGCTTTAAAGCAGCTCTAGAGGCTGTGGTAGGGGCTGATGATGATGGTGGAGGCATAGTAGCGGCACTGGAAGAAGGGTCAGCAAAGGTGGATGGAAGATCAACTGTCTCAGAAACTACCACTGTTGGTGCATCAGACTGGCCGGTGGTGGTAAAAGGCTAGACTTTCTTATTTGGGTTGCTCGCATCCATCAGTGAATACAAGTCGAATGGCTTCTTCGGCTTCACCTTGGTGTCAAAATCCCTCAGCTTTACCTTTGCATTAGTGAGGTACTCTATGATAGTTTTGGGATAAGGGTAGGCTGAGCTATCCTACCGTGCTATCAATGAAATGTTGGAAGACATCACAGCACCCACATTGATTGGGTACCCGGCTATGATGGAAGCCACAAGAACTGCCAGAGGGATAGGAAGGTGAGTCTCATTCTAGATTGGATACAATCTGCTACAAACAAAGGTCTGCCACCCTTTTGCCTCAAAACTCAAAGTGTTCCATTAAGTGGGAACCCTAGCGCTAATCTATGGTGGTTGTGGCCCTGGTGCTTCTACGATCTCAGCCAGCAAGGGTCAGACTTCCTCCTTCATTGAGCACTTCTCCAGATCCTCCTTTGGCTCAACATCCTCGAAGCCCAAGTACACATTTAGAGTATGCTGATCAAACCTCACCTTTAGGTTGTGCACTTTGGTCACCTTCGTCAATTTCTTTATATGAGCAACATTGGCATAGAAATCTCAGACGAAGTACTCTTTGGCATCCTCCACTCTCTCGGTGAACCACATCCAACCCTTTCGTGATCTGAACTGCCTCAATATTGTCGAGTTATATGTCTCTAAATCTTTCAATAAGAACTAGGGCTCAAGAGTTAATGACCTTATTGACCACCACATACGAAAACTAGTAAAGGCGGCCAAGATAAAAAATCTATCCTCCCAAACCTCCTTGTTCTTTGATCTCTATAAACCTGTAGTTGTATCATCTCCCCCTCTACCATCAGCGGGGATCTCATGTATAACCTGTGCCTCAGGGACTGGTGTATCTGATGGCTCAAAAGCCCGACTAGCACTCTCTGATCACTCAGAGGTGGTATGAGATGAAGAAGACTCATTCCTTAGCTGGTACCTGGCCTGTGGCCTCGACAGTGTAGCTGTCTGCTCCTCATGAAAGATGCTGAGTTTCCTTCTAACACCTCCCTAGACGGGACATAGGAACTAGACTCGGAGAGGTCTGCGCCTCTCCCTCTGCCGCATATGGTTTTCTTTCTGATAGTCTTAAGCTGGCCAAGGGAAAAGGTACCTCTACCTCGACCCCGGGAAGATTCACCCTTTCCCTTTGAAGTGTCTCCTCAACCTCTTGATCGAACCATTGTCTGTACCACAACAAAGAGGATTGTTAGTCGCAATTCATTGTCAACACATACATGACTTCTGTAGGTAAGGGAGAAATAATTGGACATGGTACGGAGATGTATATAGCACATGTATGCACGTAAAAGGAACTAGGTCCGCACATTTTTTATGTGCGGCCGCAAAAGTGAGTTGCGATCCGTAGATTTATGTTGTGAGGCCGCAGAAGGGAAGTGCGGTTCACACATTTTAGCTTGCGGCCGCACTTATAAGTCTAAAAAATGATGACTCTCTGATGATAGAAAATGGGCTGATCTATGGACCGCAAAAATTCAAGTGCATCCGCATATTTCAAAAGTTATGTACAGACCAAAATTTTTACTTAGGGGTTTTCAATTTCTTGCACAACTAGTCATGGAAACATGGTAAAAACATGAAATTACACTAATCTAACTCCATTAGAGCATGTATTAAGTTTACCTAGCTCAGATTTATCCATGGACACATAATTGAACTATAATAATAGATGGCCAAAAAATAACTAAAAATCTAAAATGTAAACTAACAAAAAAATTAACATGAGATTGAAGCATACTAGATAGAGTGAGTGCAATGAGTGAATAATCAAGGTGGTTGTGTGTAAGGACAATGAAAAATATCCATGAAAATTCAACAGAGAAATAATGTTTTGTTTAGAAAGGGAAAAGTGTGAAATGAACCCTATCCTTCTATTCATACCAACCATTTTGAGAAGGGAAAAGAGACGAGTGCGGCTGCACATTTTCATATGCGGTCCGCACTCTTTCACCTGGGTGGCCATTCTCAGAACTTCAATGTGCGGTCCGCATATTTTCAGGAGCAACCGCAGATTTCTTGTGCGGTCGTAGATCAACCTCTGCACTGACAAACTCAAACTTCAAAGAGTTGGTATTTTGACACTTTTTTAACATTTCAATTGTGCTGTCTGTAAGACAAATGTGCGGCAGCAGTGCTCTTCTGCCATGGCACATAGAAATGTGTGGTTCGCAAAATTTTGAACATTTAGCCATATTTTTGTCCACCATTCTTGTAATTCACACTCGTTCCTTTGGCACACTTTAAATCAAGTTAGAACACAAATAACACTTAACTGCAAAAGAAAAAGGAAAAGAACATGGGTTGCCTCCCAAGAAGTTCCTGATTTAACATCGCGACACGATGAAAAGTACCCTCAATTGAAGTGAATGACCGCCACCACGTGGCTATCTCCAACCTTGACCAAGTAGTGCTTCTCCCGGTGACCATTGACTCAGAATACTTCATTGTTCTTGTTCTTCGAGTCTAATGCACCAAAAGGTGTCACACTAACAATTTCAAAAGGACCACTCCACTTGGATTTTAGCTTCCGGGGAAACATCCTCAACTTTGAGTTAAATAATAATACAAGATCGCCCACCATGAGCTCTTTGTTCCAAATGTATTTTGTCATAAAGATATTTCATCTTTCCTTTGTACAAGGACGAACTACTATGAGCGTGGTGCCGGAACTCATCCAATTCATTCAAATGTGCAACCCTCAAGTTAGCGGCTACATCCCAATCAAAATTCAACTTTTTTATAGCCCACATTGCCTTCTGCTCTAGTTCCACCGGAAGATGAAAAGATTTTCCGAATACCAATTGGTATGGTGACATTCCGATAGGTATTTTGTAAGCCGTCTGATAAGCCCATAATGCATCATCAAGCTTCTTGGACCAATTCATCCTATTAGCATTCACCATTTTGGACAAGATACTTTTTATCTCCTGGTAGGAGACTTCCACTTGCCCACTAGCTTGTGGGTGATAGGAAGTCATAACTTTGTGAGTAACACCATACTTGCTAAGTTAAGTATCAAAATCCTTATGTAAAAATGTGACCCCCCATCGCTTATAATTGCACATGGAGTACCAAAATTTGTAAAAATATTCTTCCTCGAGAAAGCTACTACACTTCTTGCCTTATTGTTGGGTAAAGAATGACCTCAACCCATTTGGGCACATAATCCACCGCGACCAAGATGTAGGTGTTTCCACAAGAACTCACAAAAGGACCCATGAAGTCAATGCACCCACAGATCGAGAATATCAATCTCCAAAATGGTTGTGAGAGGCATTTCATTTTTCTTTGAGATTCTACCGGCCCGTTGACATTTATCACATCTTTTCACTAACTCACTAGAATTATTGTAAAGAGTGGGCCAATAGAAACCTCATCTAAGCACTTTGGTTGCCGTTCTTGCTCCACCATGATGACCTCCATATGGAGAAGAATGAAAAACCCCAAGAATATCACCTTGCTCTTCTTCTAGTACACACCTCCTAATCACCCTATCCATACAAATCCGGAAAAGGTATGGTTCATCCCAATAATAATCTTGACAATCCCTTTTGAGCGTCTTCCTTTTTCTTGAAGAGAACTTATCCAGGATGATTCCACACACAAGAAAATTTGCTTAGTCCGTGAACCATGGAACCTCTTTCATTGAAATTACCAAAAGCTCTTCATTGGAGAAGGAGTCATTTATTTAAAGGCCATCATGCAGCCTCCCCTCCTCCTCCAAACGACAAAAGTGGGATGTCAATATCAAATTATTATAGCAAGAGCACCCATCTCATAAACCAAGCTTTGGAGTCCTTTTTGCTCATAAGACAACGAAGCGCCGCATGATCCCTATGGACAATAATGTTTGCACCCATCAAGTATATGCGGAACTTCTCAATTGAAACACAATAGCAAAGAGCTCTTTGATATTGTTGACTTGAGAACTATTCGTGTTCTTACTAGAATGGTAGACCAAATGGAAAATCTTTTTGATATGTTGCCCCAAAACAACCCCAACCGCTACGTCACTTGCATCACACATGAGTTAAAAAGGGTACACTCCAATTTGGAGCGGTAATGATGGGAGTAGTTGTCAACATGAGCTTCAACAATTCAAAATCTCTCATGCAATCATCATTTAAGTTGAACTTGGCATCCTTCTCAAGAATCTTGCACAATGGGTTCACCACCTTAGAGAAATCTATGATGAAGCGTTAGTAAAAACCTGCATGGCTTAAGAAACTCCGCACACCCTTCACCAAAGTTGGGGGTGGAAGCTTAGAATCACCTCAATCTTTGCCTTGTAAATTTCAATTCAATTCCTTGATATGTTATGGCAAATGAAAATATCTTCCTCGACCATAAAATGACATTTCTTCCAATTTAGCACCAAATTGGTTTCTTTAAATCTCGCTAACACTTTATCAAAATTTGTAAGACAATCATCAAAAGAATCTCCAACCACGAGAAGTCATCCATGAAAACATTAGTATTCCTCCACCATGTCCGTGAAAATAGCCATAATACACCTTTGATAAGTCGTTGATGCATTGCACAAACCAAATGGCTTCCGCTTGAAAGCAAAAGTACCATAGGGACATGTAAAGGTTGTTTTATCTTGATCTTCTGGAGAAATGAGAATTTGGTTGTATCCGAGTATCCATCAAGAAAGCAATAGAAAGCACGACTGGCCAATCTATCGAGCAATTGATCTAAGATAGGAAGTGGAAAATGATCCATCCTTGTGACTTTGGTGATCTTGTGATATCACTTTTCTTGTAGGAATCAACTCATTCTTGTCATTGGTTGATCACCATCATGTCCCCCTTCTTTGGGACATATTGAACCGGAGAAGTCCATGAACTATCAGAGATGGGGTAGACAACCCCGGGATCCAACCACTTGATAATCTCTTTCCTGACAACTTCTTGCATAGCCTCATTGAGTCTCCTTTGATGTGCTATATATGGTTTTACGCCATCCTCCAACTTGATCTTATGCATGCAAAAGGCAGGGCTTATCCACAGAAAAATCTTCCAAGGTCCACCCAATAGCCTTCTTCCTCTTTTGTAGCACCACCGATGTGGAATCTACCTGCACGTTAGTCAAACAAGAGGAAAGAATAATCGGTAAAGTAGAACAAGGGCCAAGAAATTCATACCAAAGATGTGGAGGAAATGCTTTCAACTTCAAGATAGGTGGCTCTTCAATATAAGTCTTTGTAGGAGGAGTCTTCCTATTTTCAAGATCCAAGGACAATCTCCGAGGTCCATAGTTGTACGACCCCATTCCTTTCAAGGGGTTCACACATTCCATGAAGCCATCCATCTTGTCATCATCAAAGTTGAGCAAAAAAACCTCCAACATATCATCTACATTAATTGTAGCACTTGTTTCATCAGCAATAACATTGGTCACCAAATCGACAATAGAATACACCTGATTCCTATTTGGTTGCCGCATAGATTTACACACATGGAATAATACTTTTTTATCACCAACCCGGAAAGTGAGTTCTCCGGCTTCAACATTACAAATAATCTTAATCGTAACAAGGAAAGGTCTTCCAAGAATAATTGACACTTCATAATCAACCTCACAATCAAGAAAGACAAAATCCACCGGAAGAATGAATTTATCAACCCGGACCGAAACTTCTTCAATCACACCCAACATCCTTTTCGTTGTACGATCGGACATTTGCAATCTCATAGAGGAGGGTCTTGGTTTCCCAATTCCCAAAGCCTTGAAAACCGAATAGGTAATCAAATTTATATATTCCCCAAGATCATAAAGAGCTTTAGAAAACTCGGCACTTCCAATTGTACAAGGAATCATAAAAGCACCGGGATCCTCCAACTTAGAATCCATTGACGGCACAATTTCACTCACTTGATGAGTGACTTTGATGGTCTCAAAATTCATTGATCGCTTCTTTGTCACAATATCCTTCATAAACTTTGCATAATTGGGCATTTGTTCTAAAGCTTCGACCAATGGCACGTTGATTGAAAGACTCTTCATCATTTGAATGAACTTCTTGAATTGATTCTCACCATTTTTCTTGTCAAGTCTTTTAGGGTATGGAGGTGGAGGCTTAGGCAATGGTGCCTTAGACTTTTGCACTACCGGCTCTGGTATGTCAATAATGTTAAGTCTCTTCTACACTATCGTCAATATCAATCTAAACTTCCTCATTGGGTTGAACACCATTGTTCGGGATCTCTTCTTCTTGCATCACTTTATCATCGTCAAAAAGTCGCCTTCCACTTGAGGTGGGTGCATTCCTCCCTCTTCCACTTCTTGTGATAACCGCCATGGCATGCCCCATATTGTTACCTCCCTTTGGGTTTACCATCGTGTCACTTGATAGTGGCACCTTAGGACGAGCATTTAGAGCTTGATAGATTTGTCCCATTTGAACTTCTAGGTTGCAGATTGATGTGTTGTGGGCATCCGAATCGTCATTCGTTGCCATTATTTTCTTGAACATAATTTCAATACGTTCCATCTCATTATTTGAAGAGCTTCAACCGTGGGAGATATAAGGAGGTGGGTTACTCGGTTGTTGGTACATTGGGGGCCTTTGAAAACCCGACCACTGGTTGCATTGATTGTTACTCCATCCACCTTGATTGTTGCCTCTCGATTTCCTTGGTTGTTTCCACTCCAATTTCTTTGATTTTTGTTGTTATTCCAATTCCCTTGATTTTTAGAATTTCAATTGCCATGATTGTTTTGTGGTCACCATTATTGTTGGTTTGGGCCTTGGAAGTTGTTTCTTTGCCCTTGAAACTTGTTCACATATTGAACTTCCTCCTATTGTTCATTATAAGAATAATCTTTCTCAAAACCACCATCATATTGCACATATTTCTCTACTTGAGTTTGCACTTGTGGACCCTTGGTCCTCCTCTTGTTCGCCACCATGTTCACTCCTTCCATAGAATTAACTTTCTTAAGAGCTTGCACTTGATTTAATTGGGTCTTTGCTAGTTGAGACATGGTAATGGTCAATTCGGCAATGGCTTGCCTATGGTCTTGCAATTCTTTGTGAAGGTAGATCATATTCGGATCACCTTGTGGAACATTGGCCCCGGATTGCTGAGCTGACGACGTTTCTGCCTTCTTATCCAAGATTTCACATTCCTCTGCATAAGGCGTAATCATAAAGTTCCCACCGGCTAGTTGATTCACTACACATTAGTTGGTTGTGTTAATCCCACGATAGAAGGGTTGTTGAATCATGTTTTCCATCATAACGTTGTTGTGACATTCCTTAACCATTATTCTATAGTGCTCCCATATTTTGTGTAGTGATTCATTCGGCTCTTGCTTGAATGCCAAGATCTCATCTCGAAGTGTAGCCATGTGCTCGGGAGAGAAAAAACCTAGCAATGAACTTTTCCTCCAACTCATCCCAAGTGTAAATTGAATGGTTCAACATCATTCCAACCAATCTAAAGCTTTCCCCCGTAGAGATAAGGAAAAGCCTTAGCCTCAATGCATTCTTGGAAATATTAGTTTTCTTTCTCCCCCAACATGTATCCACAACGTCCTTCAAATGTTTGTAAGCATTTTGAGTTGAAGCACTGGTAAAGAAACCTCGTTGCTCAAGAAAATTGAGCATCACATTGGTGATTTGGAAGTTGCCCGCCTAATACAAGGAGGGGCTATTGCACTAGCATAACCTTCATTGGGCAATATCTAGTGTGGAGCCGCTCGTAGTGGAGGTGGGGGTGGAACGGGCACATTGTTATGAGATACCTAGCCTCCCCAATTGACTTGTGGCTCATGAGGTACCTCCTATACTTATTCCTCCTCACCGTCCAATTCCTAAAAAGGTAAATTTTCGAGCTCATTGTTTGCCATGGTTGTACCTAACTTTTCGCACACAAGTTAGTAACACAGAAGGAAATGAATATATTCCAAAAACAAACTCAAAATATATAGCTAACACCATTTTAACTCCCTGGCAACGGCACCAAAAATTAATCCACGTCCAATCCGCACTCAATAGTGAGTGGAAACGGTCACTAGAAGAATAGCACCCAACAAGAGTAGGGGTCGATTTCCATAGGGAGTTTAGTATGGGTGTTAGGAGTATACTCTTGATGAGAGAAAATGGAAAAACTAAAATTGCACTTCCAAACAAAGGGTTTTGATTTCTACTTCCAAATTAACTTTAACAATTATAAGCTAAAGAGAAGAAATTAGAAAGCGAATGATTATTTTTGTTTTTTTTTCAAATGTTTAGAAAAGATAAGGATGTGACCTTAACCTAGGTGTTCGCCTAATGGATTAAATACGTTAACACTTTTCTTATTTATCGGAGTATTTTATAGCTCTCAACTCTAAGATACCCATTCAATACCTCTTAATCATAAAGTGATTTTTCCCAATTTAGCTTTCTCAAGCCCAAATGAGTAACAAACTAAATAGTTGATATGAGCTCAAGTTGGATTCTCACTATCTCTAGTTCAAACCCTTTAGTTAGGCTAATCAAACCCTTAATTAGCCTAATTTCTTGTCATCAAAGTTTTCCTAGATTAGGTACTCTTACTCAAGTAAGAACCAAATAAAATAGGCATGAATCCTTGTTTGCAACCATTAATTATAAAATTAAAGCATAAACAAGGCTAAATAATCAACACCCAATCATAAACAAACATTAAATTAAATACCCATAAGGTTTACACACTAGAGTTGGGTCACAACAGTATAAACTCATAGTAAAAAATGTAGAAAACAAAGAAGAAATACTAATTAAACTCATCAGGGACGACACTTCATATTTTTGAAATAATTTGATTCTATTTTGGAGATAAAAACTTGCGTTTCCGATGTGATTTTTCCTTTTTGCAAGGCGTGTCTTCCATTTTGCTGAGCCTTGGGCTTCAAATTCTTTAAGACAAGGTACGCAAAAATATAGTAATGGTATAAACAGATTGTAATTAGAAAATGAGGATTAGTCACTAACTAATTCGTTTTTAATCCTAGTATAGAATAAAGCATGCAATACAATATATGAGTGTTGTATACATGTGAGACAAAATAATCAACAACAAAAGTGCAACAAAGTGTAACAACGCAGTAGACTAAGGTATGCATCAAATAAGAAATGTTGACACTTCTGCCTTGGCAGACTAATTACAGATTGGTTAGCTTAGGTTTTGTCACTAACACATGTATAAACATACCACACTGCTTGGAATTCTTAAAAGCAATCAACAAGGATTCAAACAAGTAGTCACATCAAACAACTTCTATAGGTGTTATCAAATATATCAGAACATGATCAGGATTCTTAGTAGGACTACATGCTTATAGATTCAACATGGAGTTCCTAAAGGTGCTTAACAAGATCATTCTCATAATAGTATTAAACTTAAGCAAACCATTATGTTCATGCAGTAGCAAGAAAAAACTTCCCATAGGATTTAAAAATCAGATTTTGTTCAGATTAGCAGGAAAGAGACGATTGAGTACAATTTCAAAAGAAAAGCATGGAATCATGAAGCCAAACAGGGGACCATACAACATTTAAAATCAACTACACATAGATACTTTAATGATCTTACAAAGATAGGGTAAGCTTCACAAAGTCAGCAATGTCATAAGGGATTAAAGACAAAGAAAGTATTATGCCAAACAAGTTTAACTCGGGTATACAAACTGAGATGTTGCATCTAAACATGGGGCAGTTATACTTAAGCTTGAAAGTAGTCATCATTCAACTTTAACAAAATGACTAATGTCTTGTTTTTATGCAAGACAACTTGATAATAATAGAATATATGCAAAAGGTCACTGAAGTTCATAAGATTCACCCTAATAATACTATTTCATATAGGTGCAACCAACGGTTAGATATGAACATACGATTGTCACAATAACAACTCAGAAGTTGCTCTCAAAGTTAACAAACATTGATATAGAGAACAAGAGCACTTAAACACTCAAAACTTCTCATGCTTCAGTTAAATGGTGAAGGATTAAACTATGAACTTTCAGGTTTGTCTTAGTTAGGATTATCAAACAACGGTGACCACAAGACAACAGAATGCAGGAAACAGTGTATGGAGACAGAGATCACAACATAATCATTAATAGAAATTCTAAAACCTAGGCAAGCATGAGAGGTCATATAAAGCATATTAAGAAAACTTAATCATGTTAGCTATGGGAGATCAGAATGAAAGTCATCAAAATCACATGACAACTTAATCAACACCGATTAGAAATATTCAAAGTACGACATATGACCACAAGTTAACAACATACTATCATGAATTGTAAATGACCTCTATACACTAATTATAAACATCATAAATGAACATAATTGACAAAAGTTAACAACAAGCTCATGATATTCAAGTAAGACAACCAAAATAGAAGAGGGTGGAAGGTGTACTGATCCTCTCTAGGGCAGCATACCAAGTGAGAATTTGTTTAGCCGTTTAGGATCCAAGAACTCAAAACTTTAACAATGAGTACCTCAGAGCAAAATAAAAAATAAGGTAAGAACTTTTTCTTAGTCAAAAAAGTTCTAAAACACTACTATTGATTTTTTGCTTTTGTCATGTGTTCTTGGTGTCGTTTTTCTTCGGTGGTTGGTAATGTTAGGTTAGAGCAATCAAGGCTCTATTTATAGTTTAATTTATGGCTCTAGAGTTTCAAAAAATTCAAAATGGTAGTGGAATATGATTGATGGTAGATGATGTGAGCACGAATGAGTAAAAATCTAAAGAGACAGAGTAAAAGAGTGAATCAGAAAGAAAAAAGAGTAAGACTCTTACCTGAGTGCACGACAACCGTTACAAGTGAAGAATCCATAGGGTAAAGACCTGAGGTCCAGAGATCATTGCATTTGACCTCTGGAAAATGAATATTAATGATGAAACTGGAGCTATCAATCATGAATGCTTCGATTTGAAAGAATGAGTTGGAAAATCAGACGAATGAAGTTTCGTCATTTAGGTCTAGGGTTTCAAATGGGGGGATTTGAATTTAATCAAAAAAAATGGAAAATGAATCACTGGCCTCACAACCTAGGGACAAAGTAGAAGAATTTGCAAGTTGGATTTGAAAGAACAAAGGTGAATTGGGTGCTTCAACTTTACCGACCGTGTCTGGCATCTCAGATTTGAAGAGAAAAAAGGAAAATCAGCGGGATTTAGGGACGGAGAAGCATGAAAGGATGATTTGGTGAAGGGTTTGTGACCTTGCACTTATTTGTGCAAGGCTCTATGAATGATACGGTTAGAAAGGATGAGAGAAAAGAGAGAGGTAATGTAAAGAGAGGCGTCATGATTAAAAGATAAAAATGATTAGGGTTAAGGAAGATGAGGAGGCTATCTCTGAGTTAAATTTGAGAGATCGGATCTGGGCTATTGATCTTTGAGATCAACGATCCTGATAATTTTAGATTAAATGCTTTTTCTGGATGAAATTTGAGGGCCGTTAGATTCATTGGTTTCAATGGCCAAGATAAGCTCGTCGGGTTATTAAAATTAAAAGGGATTTGGAGATAAAATTCAGAGTCGTTGATTTGTGGGATGGACGACTCAGATCAGTTGTGTATATTTTGTGAGGGGATGGGAGTGGTTAAAAAGTAATGGAAAAGATTGCCAACATGGATTGAAGGGGTCGTTTAGGCTGGGTAGTTTCAGACTCGGCTTCTGCATTTGGCGAAAATTAGTTTAGAGAATAGCCACTTTATGTTTAATTGGAGATTTGTAATTGTAGCATTTTCTCTTTTAATTGCTTTTTATATTTATTTAAATAAACTTAACTAATTTCCAATAAAATGTGGCAAAACTATATTTATTATATACATTGCTAACTATTGTAATTAATTATTATAAATACATTTTTCGAATTATAGCATTGATTTCAAAATATTAACATAGTAATCTAATTTACTAGAAATTAATGCGTAATTTTGTCGAATTAATTATAGAGCCTACGTGAATTATATGAAGGTCATTGTAATCATCTTAAAGTAGTAAATATTTTGTGATTACATAATACTAGTACTAAGTGATTAATTTCAAAACTAATAATTAAATAATTTGTAGAAAATAATTTCAAAAATATTTATTGTAAATTATTAAGTATAAGTAAATCAATTTTAAAAGGGAGGGTCAAAATTAGCTGTCAACAGCTGCCTATCTTTGACCGGAGACGATGAAAGAGTTTTCGGGCAAAGAAATTGAACTAAAGCCAATGTTTTCCTGACGTTAGGCATACATTACATGAGTGGCATGAATATTATGAGTTGAAGGATTGAGTTAAGGAAGATTCTCGGAGAATTCTGGGAAGAATTATGGAGAGATTAAGGACGAATTCTGGATTTGAATTGCTTACATACCTCGGGCTTAATGAGGATCAGGCCTCATGTAGTTCTGGAGTGAAGATTTCTGAGGAAGCGATATCCGCAGGAATTGCCCCAATATCGTATAATGACGATATGGCGGGATGAAGGATTGAGCACTCCTGATAGCTTGAATTCTGCGGCTTGACCTGAAGAAATTAAAAATTTTGAGTTTCACTGGTCCTTATGTGCTTGAACTTGGACACTTGGCCCACTAGTGGCTTTGTTGTCCCTCACAGCCTTGTAGTTTGGTATGTTGCTTAGAAAAGTTCCACACTACGTGTTTTTTCCTGCAAAACAAATGAAATAAAGGCATAACAATATATTGCAATGCAGAATATATTAATATGCGATGTAAATGATGAAAGAATGATGATGCCTGGTTGCCGGTAAGCCGTTATTTAGAATACTTGATCTTGACTCGATTTGTTAATCGGCCTGTGTACAGTTACGTAGCTGCCAGAGCATTTGAAAATTGTTTTTTCTTGTTGGGAGAGATTGATTTTTAGAGTGTGTCTCCGCTTGTTGGGAGAGCTTGATTTCTAGAGTGCGTCTCCGCTTTTTGGAAGATCTTTGTACTGAAATGTAAAGTAATCTCCACTTAGGAGTGATTAATTAAAATTGTAATCATGCCTGAAGATGCATGAGCAAAACGTCAAAACATTCAATGTAATATCAAAGGAAAATAAAAGCATGCCCAGAAGATACTCTTGATTGCGAGCTAAGTTGCGGCCATCGATTGGCAGAACGTCAGTGACGGGGTTTGTGACTGTCTATTCTAGAATTCATTACGACGGAGTAGCAATGCGAATTGCTTTGTTGGAGAAGTTTGCAGTTTTCTATATACAAGGCTCTGGTTGGCAAAGACGGTATTCGATTTGTACATGGTGCTCCGATCTATTGAGCTGACGATTTGCTACATATATGACTTCAATTGGTGAAGTCGACAACTCGTTTGTACAAGGTGCTCTGATTAGTTAAGCAGGCGGTTTGCTATATAGGGCTTCTATTTGATGAAGCCAACGATCCATTTTGTACAAGATTCTCTGATTGTTTGAGCAGTCGGTTTTCTATGTATAGGTTTTTCGTATCAGCTATCTGACCCCGAAGTACCAACAAAGGATTCAAAGATTAGCCTTAGCTGTACCAAAAAAAATCCAAGTAAAAGGAGAAAGAGAGATAATCTTAGGCAAGTGGCAGATTCGTCATTTTACCTAGTGTGGTCTTAGTGCTTCCTTGCTCCCCGTTGAACCTACACTCGAAGAAATTTTTTTAGAAAACATTTTAAAACATTTTAGTTTTTAAAGACAAATGTCGTTGTTCCAAATTATGACATGTCAAGAAAAAGTTCTCCACACGTGAATGTATCTTCTTGAAAACTTTGTCGTATTGATGTCGATCTTCCGTGATGGTTATGATAACAAGGCTTCTTGTCGTTATAACTGTGTCCTAATTCGAATTAATGCATTACAAAGGCTTTTTAAAGGTTATGTCTGAACCCTTCCAGGTTGCCTACATATCCAAAATGGAATCAGGTCTGAACATAGTTCCTGGATTATGATAAGTATGATGAATATGACCAAGTCTTACTCAGGCAGCCTACGTATCCAAATGGAATCAGTTCGAGACGTAGTTAATTACAACATATGCAAAATGATGATACTAAGGATGAAAGAGGCCGAGCATGACTTAGACTCCCAACGTATCCAAATGGAATCAGGCCAGAACGTAGTTAAATTACAAAGGCGACTAAATCCGATGAGGATCGCCTACGTATTCCTTTCTAAGGAAATCAAGTCAGCGTAGTTTCGGAGCAATATACAAAAGCGATATTTGGTTTTCTATTATAAAAGATATGGGCGAGGAGAGAGAAACCGAACCCTACGGGGGTTGCCTATGTATCCCTCTGGGGGAAGTTAGGTTGAACATAGTTCAATTACAACAAAACCTAACTCTATTTATCTTCAAACATAATATCTCTTGATTGCATATGAGTTAATGGGCTTCGTGTTGATTCTTCCATCCATTTCTGCTAAGATTAGAGCTCCACCCAATAGTGCTCGGTGAACCCTGTAAGGACTTTTCAAGTTTGGTGCGGACTTTCCTTTGACTTTTTCTTGGTTGAGAAAGATTTTCTTCAAGACCAACTGCCCCGCTACGAACTAGGGAGGCTACAGTCTCTTGTTAAATGCACTGGCCATCCTGTTCTATTATAGCTGACCATGGCATACTGCATTCATTTTTTTCTCGTCGATGAGCATAAGTTGCTCCTTTCTAACCCGTGTCTATTATGCGTCGTCCAACTTTGCCTCTTGAATGACCCTTAAAGATAGTATTTTGGCCTTTGCGGGTATCACAACTCCAGTGCCGTATATCAACATGTACGTAGTTGCCCTAGTGGATGTTCTCATGGTTGTCCGGTAACCTAGTAAGGCGAAAAGTAGTTTCTCATGCCATTGTCTATTATTTTCCATTATCTTTCATAGAATCCTCTTGATATTATTGTTGGCTGCCTCGACCGCCCATTCATTTGTGGGTTATAGGCTGTGAAATTGCAGTGGATGATTCTGAACTTATCGCAGATTTCTCTCATAAGGTCGCTGTTAAGGTTAATGGCATTGTCATTGATGATAGAATCCGATATTCCAAATCTACAAATGATGTTTTTCCAGACGAAATCAGCCACTACTTTGTTTGTGACGATCTTGTATGTAGATGCCTCGACCCATTTGGTGAAATAGTCGATAGTTACTAATATGAAGTGATTCCTGTTTGATGCGGTAGGCTCTATAGGTCCAATGATGTTCATACCCCAAGCGACGAACAACCAGGGTGAACTTATTACGTTAAACTCATTTGGCGAACCCGGATAAAATCCCCATGAATCTGGCACTGCTGACACTTCTGTACATAACGGATATTGTTGCTTTTCATAGTCATCCAAAACTATCTAGCTCTCAAAATCTTCTTGGCTAATGTGAACCCATTTGTGTGGGGTCCGCATGTCCCTGCATGTATTTTCCCCAATAGCCCGGTTTCCTTGGCAGCGTCTACTCATCTCAACAATCCTAAATCTAGGGTCCTCCTGTATAGGTACTCCTGAGGGATCGCTTTTGACCATTAGTATCATTCTCCGGCTATTCTCTGGTTGCAAGGTATTTCCTAATGTTGAGATACCATGGTTTACCATCTGATTCTTTATCTAAATGGAAGCAATAGACATGTTGATCTCTGATCTCTACTTCTATAGGGTTGATGTAGTTCTAGTCTGGATGCTTAATCATAGATGAAAGCAAGGGCGTGAGCGAACGCGTTCTGAATCCTGGGGACGTTCTTGAGCTCAATCTTTGTGAACTTCTTGCATAACTCTTTCACGCAGTGTAGGTATGGAAGTTTCTTGACATTCTTGGTGGACCATTCCCCTTGGACTTTATGTATCAATAGATCAGCATCCCCTATGACCAAAAGTTCTTTGAAGTTCATGTCAACTTCCACTCTGATGCCAATGATGCACGCTTCATTTTTAGCCAAATTATTGGTACAAGGGAATCTTATCTTTGTTGATGCTGGATAGTGCTGTCTAGATTCCGAAATCAGGACTGCCCTATTCCGACTCCTTTGAAGTTTGCTGCTCCATCAAAAATATTCTCCATACAGGGTACGATTGTACAATATCTTCTCCAGCAAACAATACTTCTTTATCAGGAAAATACGTAGCAAGTGGCTCGTAATCCCCATCCACCGGATTCTCTGCGAGGTGGTCGGCTAAAGCTTTCCTTTTGATAGCCTTCTGAGTTATGTACACAATGTCAAATTCGCTGAGGAGAACTAGCCATTTAACTAGCTTTCCGGTAGGCATCAGCTCCTAGAAGATGTACATGAGTGGGTTGAGCGGAGATATCATATGCGTAGTTTATGCCGACATATAATGCCTTAGTTTCTGGGAAATCCAAGTCAAGGCGCAACAAGTGCATTGTATCAAAGTATACATGGCCTCGCATGGCGTGAACTTCTTGCTTATGTAGTAGATGACCTGCTCCTTTCTCCCAGTTTCGTTATGCTGCCCAAATACACTACCGAAAGCGTTCCCCAAGATTGACAAATAGAGTAACAATGGCTTCCCTGGTTCGGGGGGAACCCGCACTGGTGGATTTGACAGATACTCCTTGATTCTGTCGCAGGCTTTCTCACACTCTTCTGTCCATTTTGTGGCAGCATTCCTTTTTAGCAACTTGAAAATGGGTTCACATATTATCGTGGACTAGGCTATGAAGCAACGGATGTAATTCAATCTACCCAGGAAACTCATTACATCTTTCTTACTCTTTGGTGGAAATTCCTTAATGGCCTTGATTTTTAATAGGTCCATTTCTATTCCCTTCCTACTTACAATGAAGCCTAACAGTTTTTTAGCAGGGACTCCAAACACGCATGTTCAACTTAAAACTATACCTTCACAATCCCTCGAAACATTTCCCCAAATTATCCAAATGCTTTGAACTCTTTCAAGATTTTATGATGTTGTCATCCACATACACTTCAATCTCCTTATGAATCATGTCATGTAGAAGGGTCATCATAGACCTCATGTAGGCGGTTCTTGATACCAAATGGCATAACTCTATAACATTAGACTCCCCAAGGTGTGGTGAAGGCTGTCTTTTCTACATCTTCATCGTGCATCAAGATTTGGTGATACCCAGCAAAACAATCCACAAACGACTGCAATTCATGCTTCGTGCAGTTGTCGATGAGGATGTGAATATTTGGCAGAGGGAAACGTCTTTTTTGGACTAGCTTTATTGAGATCTCGGTAATCTACACATATTCTAATATTTTCGTCTTTCTTGGGTATTGGGACGATATTTGCCAACCAACTTGGATAATTGTTGACCGTTATCACATTCACCTCTATCTGCTTGGTCACTTCTTCCTTAATCCTCAAACTTAAATCAAGTAAAAAAAGGTACAGACACGGTGCATACCTAAATTGACTGTGCGCTTTTCAAAGGAAACCTTTTACAGTTCCACACTACCAAGATACCCAGCAAACCAAAGATGGACTGGAGCTCCAATTCCGTAGCTCTTTTCCTGGTTTGGCATCCCTGATAGTTAATGTCTTGATGTCAGTCCCTTCACATCATTCTTCAATTATATTCAAGAACAACTTTCCCATCTCGTCGATGATATCATATTCTAGCACTGAACTCTGACCCAGACTTAAAATATGCTCTGGCACAAAAACCTTTTTCCGGGAGTTAACGATATGAGCATTCCCCTCTGGAGGTTGATATCCTATGGCCCTTCCTTTCTTCCAGTTAGGTTCAATTAGCTCTATGATGATTTGAGGCATCTCCCAAACCTAATCATACCATGGTTTGAGGCATAGTCTATCATTTTGTCCTTTCCCTTTTGTTGATATGTCCATGGGACGGTTTTGTATTCCTAACTTTCTTAATCTCCTATAGCAACGACAAGTTGTCGCTGATAAGCTTGAACGATTACTGTAGGACCCACTTGTACTGTAATCATTGGAGCCTTTTGAGGATACATCCTGGCGGCTTTTGCATTTCCTATAGTGATGATTGTTCCCTTTAGATTATACTCTTTGTCCAATGTGATCATGGTAACTCCCTAGTTTCGGTGATTTGGTAGCGGATTACGATTCACAGCGGGCGGCACCGGAGTGTATTGAATGGCTCCGCTCTTGATCAATGTTTCAATCTCATTTTTTTAGCTTAAAATAATCTTTAGTATCATGCCTAGGCACGTTGAAATGGTACACACATCTTTTAGTTGCATCAAATTACTTGGAGAGGTATTTAGGAACCCTTCCTTCAACTGGATGTATCAGTCCTGCTCTTCTCAATCTATCGAACAATTGGGCCAGAGGCTCAACAATCGGGATATAATTTCTAGGACCCCTCTCTTCAATGTTGGGACGAAGGTATGGTGCATAAGCGGGTCGATTTTGGTGAGTAGTGGTTTGGACAAGAGCATATGGTCGTTGTGGGTTCTGGTTGTTGTTGGCTCGAGGAGGATTGTATTGTGGTTGAGGATTATAATATGGATGGGTGTTATAGAGTGGAGCTTAAGCGGGTGGTGGTGAATGATTGTTTGGGAATAGGAAGTATTTCCGTGATGTGGATTGGGTTGATAGTAAGGGACGACTGTTGAGACCTCCTCTTTCTTCTTCTTTGCATTACCGATTGCCCCTGATTGGATCAGCTTGTTGGCCGCTTGTAGTGGTGTCATGGATTGTACTTTACCGGATTTTATTCCCTCTTCTAAGAAATCTCCCATCTTGACCAACTCGGGAATTTTTGTCCCATAATTCCCATCATCTTTTCAAAGTATATCCCTTCCTAGGCTCTGATGAAATACATGGTTAATTCATTATCGTCCAGCGGAGGTTGCGCGCCCTAGCGGCCTCTGACCTCCACCAACATGTATATTTTTGGAATGACTCGAATGGTTTTTCCTTCAGGTTCACTAGTGAGAATCGATCGGGAGTGATCTCTGTGTTGAATCAAAAGCGATTCATGAAGTCCTCCGCCTTATCTTGCCAAGTTCTCCAATGTCGCGGATCTCGTCGAGTATACTTGGTATGTGTTTCTCCCGTTAGGCTCCTTATCAATAACTTCATCCTTAGCTTCTCATTCCTCACCACTCCGACCAACTTGTCACAATATGCCCTCAAATGTGCGTGGGGATCACACGTCCCATCGAAGATATCGAACTTTGGAGGTTTATACCCCCAACTTCTCAACTCACCACTATGCGAATGTGGGCTGAATCATGAGAACGCGATGCACAATCTCCAGAAAACTATGCGAACGCGTAATGCTACTCTAGAACATGAAGAAGGAATAATCAACTCCAAATCTTTCCTTTACGCGATCGCATCACTTACTTCGCGATCGCGAAGACCAAACGAGGCACCAGTAAACAAAATTACACCAGCAATCAAACATGAAGGAAAAATGATCTGAAGTCAATCTGAAACACGCCCGAGTCCCTCGAGACCCTGTCCAAACATACCAACAAGTCCCATAACATAACACGGACCTACTAGAGGCCGAACAATATACATAACTACATTGACACGACGAATCACACCTCAAGTCACACTTAAATGAACTTTCAACTTTCAACTTCCATAACTCGTGTCGAAACATAGCAAATCAACCCGGAATGAACCCAAATTTTTCAAACAAGTCCCAAATGACATAACGAAGCTATTCCAACTCCTAGAACCACAATCCGATCCCGATATGCACAGTCAACTCTCGGCACCATCAAAACTCCGTTCCGGGGTCAAATTCATAAAAAAAATCAAATTTGGCCAACTCTATCAGCTTAAAGCTTCAACAATAAAATTCATTCTTCCAAATCGTTTTCGAATAACCTGAAAAACCAAAGCCGACAATTCACATAATTCATAATACATCATACGGAGCTACTCTTGCCCGTAAACTAGCAAGTGAAGTGCGAATGCTCAAAACGACTGGTCGGATCGTTACAATTAATTTACTCAAAAGTAAGCCTTTTCAATTTTTATCAACTACTAAACAAGCTTTGTGGGTTAGATTTCACGAGAACTGTGGAAAAAAAAGGCTTTAGCGGGAATCCTCATTTTTTTGGTATAATTTTTTCAATTTCGTCTATTTTTGGTATATTTTAAAATTTTAATGCAGTTTTTTTAGGTGTAATTTTTTATTTTTTTTCTATCTTTTTTGTCTAGTGTAGTTTTTTGTGTTGCAATCTGTATGATCTTATGATACTTTATGGTGTTTCTCGACAGTTCGGTCAGTTTTGACGAAACAGAGAAACATGCTTTTGAAGATATAGACTCATTAGGAAATGACTTTCTTTTCTTTTTTTTTTCTTTTTTTTTTTTCAAAAATTTTGGCAGAGTTTCAAGACTTTTGAAACTACCGGGGTTTTCAAAATAGGGCAAATTTATCTCTCCTACCTCACTATTGGTTTTTATTTTGATTTTCTTCCCCTAGTCGATCAACATGCAAGCCGAAATAAATAAATGCACAAATAGCACGTAAGATGCATCAGAATGGTCTTTTATTTCGGGTACACCTGTCCTAGAAGGACCCAACCTCGGTGTTGAGTCCCCAAATTCAAATGCACATGATACAAACAAACGCTCCTACTAAGGATCCAGCATGAGGCTATGTTATTCTAGGTTTAAAAACCCGGGGTGTGTTCTAGAAATGGCTTACCCAAGCGGACAACTCGAGCCGATTTGAAAACATAAGGTTCGATGAGCTCGAGTCGAAACCCGACTCGAAGACTGAGCCCTAAACAGCTAACTAAAGCGCCTCAGGGCCAAACGCGTAAGAGCCCAAGTCGCCAGCTACATTAAAGGTCGTATCGACCAAATGCGTAAGAGCCAAGTTGCCATCTACATTAAAGGTCGTACCGACCAAATGCGTAAGAGCCAAGTCGCTAGCTACATCAAAGGTCGTACCGACCCAATGCGTAAGAGCCCACGGGTCAGCCTAAAAAAACCTCAAGTCCAATTTATAACCCCAAGGGTTTTATTTCGAAGTCCAATTCATCAAGCTAATTATCGACAAACAAATCAGAAACACCAAAGAACTTTTTGTATATATATGTGTTACATATATACATTTACAGTGCTCCCACAGGAGTTCTATTCAAAGAACAGAAAATAAAAACCTAATCCACTCTTGGGACCAGCTCCCTCAAAGGACCCTCTGACCAGCTCCCACGGCGCCCTTCAAATATCAGCATCGGCTCAAGAGGAAAGGAAAAACTTGGTATCGATCTTATGCACCTTGGCCTGCTTTATCTCTTCCGAGAGGTCAAAGCCCCTAGCATGAATCTCATCGAGGGTCTCCCTCCGAGACCTGAATCGGGCATACTCATTGCCCCTCCTCTCTCTGTCAAAGGTTCCCCTCAGCTCGGCCCGAGTACCAGCAACATCTTTCAAATAAACGGCCACCATCTTATCAGCCTTTGCTCGAACTTCTTCAGCTTCAGCCCGGACGTCCACGACCTCGGCCTTCATATTCAAAAGATCAGTCTTGAGCTTGGCAATCTTGCTCGTCTGAATCGAGCTACTTTCTTGAGCATTACGAAGTTGTACCTCGAAGGCAGAGGCCTTGGCCAAGGCATTCCTTTGGGCCACAACATTAACGCCTATCTGCGCCTTCAACGCATCGCATTCAGAATTTACTTGCCCAACTTCGCCCCAAAGGCGTTCCAATGCTTCCGTTTTTCTCTGCAGCTAAAGCAACGAAACATTAGTTCTCAAAAACGGGAAAGGAAGCATGTACTCCTTCAGGATAAGGATTACCTGATGCTCGAGATTGCCTTCGTAGTTTCGAATTCGGTGCATCTTCGATCGAAGATGTATCAACTCTTTCGTTTTCTTATTGCAAAGAAGCCTGAGAGATTTCTCCTTGCCCAAAGCTTCCTGCAACTTGGTCTCTCAGCGAAGCTGCTCGAACTTGAACTTGTCAAAGGATGAAAATACACAGCTGAAAAGCCAAAAAAGTCAGCCAAAACTCACCACGGAGCAGAGCCACTGAGCCTCCTCAAAATTTGAGCGTGCGTCCACTGGCCTGGTCCCATCGACCCCAATTGAACCGCTCTCGATGGGGATATGATCGCTCAAAACCCCACTTGATTTAGGCGGCCCCTGGCCACGAGCGTCCCTCGAAGTACCTTCAATGGGGATAGCAAACGGTGGTGAAAGACTTTTGCTCTTTCCCTTTCGTGGAACCTCTCCCTCAAGATTAAAGATCTCAGGCCTAGCAGGATTGGAAACCTCGGGAGGGCCCCTGGTTCGAGCCGTAGACGAAGAACCATCCTCCCGAGGAGAGATGACATCCACAGAACGACCGACGTATATAAAGTTCTCTTCAGCGACGGCGTCTTCTTTTTGTCTCCGGGCAGGCCCAGCCTCATTGGGAATGTCCTCATCCATCGAGGACCTTTTCCGCTTAGTATCCTCCCTCAGTTCCGAAGACGACAGTCCTTCCCCCTCCTCGAAGGGGCATGATGTCACCTTGGAGAATCTACCAACACATGCGGTGGCGGAGTTAATACACATAAAAGAAAGCATTCCTCAAAAGGCAATAACATGGATCATACCGTGGTGCTTTTCTTCCCATATGCCCTTCGACAGATCTCGCCACTTGCGTTCATCATAGGTCGAGGAAGCTTCCAGCCTCCGAGTCCAATCCGCAAGATCGGGGATCTCTTTCGGCATCCACGGGACCGCTGAGAAAGAGAAGAAGAAACATTCTTATAAATCAACAAGAGTAAAGGGCACTAAGGTACAACGTAGTGCTTACATTTGAAGTTCCATTTTTTGGGGACGGCAGGAACTCTGCAGGAATGATGTCGACAGTCCTCACTTGGACAAACCGACTCATCCATCCTCGGTTCCGGTCATCATCATCACTGGCAATAAAAATCTTGGTGGATCAGCGTCGTAATGCAATCATGCCTCGACAATTCTAAGGCCGATATAATCTGATAAGGTGGCTAAGGGTAACTCGAGCTCAGCCTTTTCACTAAAGTACCTCATCATCAGCACTATCCGCCAGAAGGACGGATGAATTTGAGCCAGAGTGACCCGATACCTTTTGCAAAATTCAAGCACAAGGCGGTCGAGGGGACCCAATGTAAATGGGTACGTATACACGTTCAAGAATCCTTCCGCGTAAGCCATAATATTCTCTTCTCGAGAAGGTATCTGCACCATCACATTTTCTACCCAGCCACAATCTCTCCTCGCAGCCTCGAGGCGATTTTCTTCTATCGATCGAATAAACCTCGACGCATGCTCTCGATGGCCCGGAGCATCGAAGGGTAGTGCAAAGTCTTTCTTCAAAGCAAAAAAGCTCGAGTTTAACTCGTCGTACACCGGCGGTATACCACCGACCTGACGAGAAGCAGAGGTAGAGTTCCCTTCTTCTTGGTGGACGGATTTGGGCACGGCAGCCATAGCTATTTGAACAAAGATAAGGAGGAAGAAAGCTCAAACAATTTCGCAAGCTGAGAAAAGAAAGAGAACGTTGAAGAGAAAACTAGTTTTTCAAAGTTGCAAGACCTAAACTAAAGAAGGAGCAATTATATATAGAACAAGTGGCAGCTATTCACCCACTTTGAGGGCCAATTAATTCTGACAAGGTCATTATAGCTTTTGGGGAAGTGTACCAGCGGGGCCACCTCGGTCACTTCATGGTCATGTCATATAAATGACGTTGTCATGCAGAGTACGAGGGATTGAAACTCCCATGTCAACCTAGCCTCGAGAAGGTGTCCGATCCTGAGGATCTCTGTCATTACAAGAACGGGCCCCGAAGAGCTAAATTCAGAGCTCGAAGGTCAACTTTCGCATAAGCATTGCAGGGCAAAGTTTGGAAGATATGAAACAAAGAGATATTTTTATTCTAGAAAAAATGTATTTACAAGGGTATTTTTACAAAAACTCCCCCCGGGGATCCCATGTACAAAAAAGGGGAAACGCAAAACAATAGGTAAATCTACTCTTCGCCTTCACTGCTTCCCGAGCTGCTTTCAGCCTTCATCTGACGTAGCTGACATTGCCGATTCTTCCTCCAAGGCCCTGGCTTCTTCAATCTCGTCAGAAAGATCGGCACCTTTAATGCTCGCTTCCTCGAAGGCTTGCCTCCTGGCTTGCAAGAGAGTATGAGAAACTGCCCGAGTTAGCTCGGCCTTCTCGGATATCTCCCTGGCTTGATCATTCGCGGCATCATCATCCCTTTAGTATGAAGAGACAAATTCATCGGCCTCAGACTTGGCCGCAGATAATGCAGCAGCCTCCTCCTGGGCACCTCGAAGAAGGTCTTGAATCGAGGATAGCTTTTCCCGAAGTGTGTCCCTCTCTGAAGCCACGACATCATTCAGCCGCGCCAGTTCAAGGATTTCGGCGTCCTTGGCCGCACTATCCCCTTGGACCTGCCCCACTAGGGTGTCCTTCTACCCAATCTGAAAGATGCAGAAGATGAGATAATTAGCACGAAGTATGGAAATAAGAGATAAGATTGTGAGTACTAGAATACCTGCTCGATAAAGTCGGCCCTCTCTTGAAGTGCTCTCTCCGAGCTTGCCCGGAGATTGATCAACTCCTCCTCTTTTCGGGCGCATAGAGCCTCCAGCTCAATCGACTCCGATGTAAGCTTCTCAAGCTCCCCTCCATGATGAGTCAACTCATTTTGCATCTTGGAGAAGGCTTGGTCATACAGCTTCTTGACCTACAGCACAAAGGCGGAAAGTTAGAAAGCAAGAGTAGAAATTTGAAGAATAGCATGCTATAGCAAGAAAGTCACCTGTTTTTGGAGCCTCTCGGCCTCCTCGAGGGCAATGGGGGCATCGATATCGGTCTCCTCCTCAAAACCTTCAAAATAGTCTCTGAATGCATCACCCCCTCCATGAGAAGTCCCCAAACCGGGGGCATTCCTGTCTTGGGCATCTCGCATCTCCCTTGGAGAAAACGACGGGCCCGAGTGAAATCCACCGGCAAAGTCAGCCTCTATCGAGGCTTCCTCTCGCCCCCAAAAACTTTTGGATACAGACCCTTCGAACTCATCGACGCGGACTGTGTCATGTCCGACGAGCGGCTTAGGGACTGCACCTGAACCCTCCTCGAGGGTCTCCTCAGCACTAGGCGGGTCTGCAGCGGCAGCCTCCAACTCAGCAGATGTCCGCCCAGCAATTCTCGAAGCATCATCGCTTTGTTTTGCCCTTTTTACCAAAGGGCAGGTATCATCACTTTCTTCCTCGGCTCGCAGGCTCTCAGTGGCCATCGAGGATAGGACCGTAGCATCGGTCTTGGGCTTCCGAGCCTTCGCTTTTTTGGATTTTGGATACTCTGTCGGAGAATCCTTCTTCCTTTTCTTGTCCTTAGTAGCTTTCGGAGCCTCTTCCTCACCAGGAGGGGGCGGTCTCATCAACACGCCTTCCCCAAGGCCTGCACAAGCGCGATGTATCAAACTCACCATCATGGACAATACTCACAAAGAATGAGGGAACAACAACAATGAGAACATATCGTGGTTCTTGGCTTGCCACCGTGTTTTAGCCAAATCGCGCCAGACGCGTTTGTTGTATGGAAAAGCGGAGTCCACAAGTTTGACCCACCCCGGAAGGTCCTGGACCGCGCCGGGAAACCAAACGGTGGCTGCATAATTAGAAGAAAATCAGCCAAAGAGAAAAAGAAGTGGTGAAACATACTCAATACGGGGATACTTATGTTTCATATTCCATTCGTCCGGGAACGACATTCTATCAGAAGGGATGATGTCCGAGGTTCTGATTCTAACAAATCGGCTCATCCATCCCCGATCTTTATCCTCGTCGATGCAGGCAAAGAACGCCTTGGCAGGTCGGCGGTGCAGCTTAATTAGGCCCCCTCAGAAGAGACGAGGGATGTACAATCTGATCAAGTGGTCGAGGGTGAAAGTCATTCCCTCGACCATGTTGGAAATGTGTCGAATCATATATACAATCCTCCAGAAAGAAGGATAAATCTGACCGAGTGCCACTCGGTATTGATGACAAAAGTCGAGAATCATCGGGTCAATCGGTGGAGAAGAAGGATCTACGGGGCCTAATATAAAAGGGTATGTATAAACGCTGGGAAAGCCAGCCTTATAGGTGACTATGCTTTCTTAAGCTGTGGGGATTTCTACTTGGACTGCCTCCCCCCAACGGCAATCTACTTTTACCCTCTCTATATCGGTTACTACACTTATATACCGAGACATGGGCTCGCATCCGCCCGGTGTAGAAGGGGGTTTTTCAATGGTAAAAGCGGAGACGGTGTCGAAGGGGCCAAGGATGCACTGTGCGATACTAGGGGGAGTTTTTGATTTGCCTTAGACGGGCGTGATGAAGAAGCGACTCCCTCTTTTTGAGGTACCGTTTTTTAAGTTTTTGCCATAATTGTAATTGAGTTTTGAAGAAAGAAGATGAAAAAGCAAGCGCATAAAGAGGATGAGGGTAGGAAGCAGTTAGTAAAACTTTGAAGACTTGAAGAAGTTGTAAAATTGTGAAAAGGCAAATGATTGAAGTATTTATAGAAGCCCTTGGGGCATGTTTGAAACGGAAGGGTTGAACCAATAAGCGGTTCGTGGACTTCTCGAGAACTGTTTGCTGACAGCGACCTCTGCACAGCCTTTATGTCACATCATTCAATGTTCTGATGAGGCTGACGTCATAATAGGGATATCGAAGAGGCAAGAATTAAAGACCGGTTCTTATCACTTCATTCTAAGAAACGCGGGGACTATGTATGCGGCTAAAATCAGAGAATCTGATTTTATGATATTACAGCGCTTCATAGCCCGCCTTCAGAAGGCTTTCGAGTTTTTACATCGAGGAGGCATGTCAAGGACTCTCCACGCTCGATCTCGAGGCAGTGTAAATCGAAGACCATCATAGAAAAGCGAGAAATTTCCAAAAAGCACATGGTTAAAGCTGACCAAGTACGCAAAATAATACAAGCTCGTACCGTGGCATTAAATGGTTGTACCAGCCGTCTATCTTTGTATTAATTGCACAAGTACTACGTTGGATTTTCCTCTCTTATATAAAGGGGACTCTTGTCATTTTGTAAGACACATGATACTCAATACAAGAACAAGAATATTTCCTGCTCTCTAATTCAAACATTCTCTACAATTGTTCTATTGATTTATTGTCTTTCATTTATTGCTTTCATTAATTGTTTCACTTATTACTCGTTTTTTATCATAAAGAGGCCATCTTCGAGACCTTCAATATTGTTGCATCCTCGATCGCCCTCTGTCAAGCTCTCGAGCTCGATCTCGAGGCCGCTTTCGGCCAAGCTCGAGACCACATCTCTCAACTGCTCGGTTTGCCCAATCTCACTACCCTTCGCTCTTATCTTATTTTCTTACCTCTCACCTAGTATCTATTGCCTAAACAACTAGTATTAAAATAGATCACATATTTTTAGAATCATAAAATCAAATATAATTGTAATTACCATTTTCAAGGTAAACACAACTGAAAATAAAACTTCAAGAAAAGTTCTAAACCGAAATGTTGTGAACTTATGCAATGATACTGTTGCTAGTGCGATACTGTACAAAAAGACGCTCCTAAATTTGATTTCCACATTCTACCACTATTCCGATTTTCCTAGTCTATTTTCAAAGAGGAAATGCAGTAATCCAGAAGAAAAGAAACAAAGAAAAGTTTTAGGCCATCTGGGGCAATCCAACTGCAGAGTCTCACACAATTTAGCATTGAAAATGCAATATAACAAGAGAGAACATCTCACATGCGTATAGGCCAATTATAACATGTAGTATGTCTTATTTAAAGAGACGGAGTATTAGCACACAATGTAAAAAGCCAGGTGAAGTTGATATTATAAATACACTAGTTTACTTCCACTTCTTGAATTTGCCTCCGAACATCCCGCCCTTGCCATGCTTAAACTTGCCATGCTTTCCGTGCTTGAATTTCCCATGCTTGCCATGCTTAAACTTGCCTCCATAATGACCGCCTCCATGTCCATAATGACCGCCTCCATGTCCATAGTGAGCAGCACCGTGTGCCATGTGAGATCCACTTCCGTGTGCCAGGTGATGAGCACCATAGGCAGCAGCTGCAGCTGCAGCACCTCCAGCTAACATTGCCCCCATGCCCCCATGACCTGAAATGTAACAAGCAACAAAAGGGCAAAAAATACCATCAACAATGAAAGAAAATGTCAAAAGGTATTTGGTCACAAATAGCTAGCTATTATGAAGAACAGCTAGAATTGCATGTACTCTGTTTCAGTGCTCAATATATAAATTGTTCTTGTCATATTTGTGCATCTAGTTGTCAAAGAGATTCAAAGAAATTTCACTATACAAATCCAAGATATGGTGCACTTGCTATAGTTACAGCTTTCTATTACTCATTGAGGCCTAAATAAATCAGTTCCAAAGATAATACCTGATTGGTGTGGAGGAGCGTGGTGACCACCAGCGGGAGGATATCCTTGTGGAGGATATCCTGCAGGTGGGTATCCTCCTCCGTGTGAAGGATAACCCTGAGGAGGATATCCTTGAGGAGGATACCCTTGCTGCGGAGGGTAAGCACCAGGCGGCGGAGGGTACTGCCCCGGTGGATATCCATGACCAGAAGAATGACCAGTCATACCGGGTATAAGATGGGAAAAGATTCCCTTATCAGACCCATCCTGTCCACCTCCCATATTTCACTACTAGTACCTGTTACATGTCAAACATATTACAACAACGTCGAATTCGGAATAACATGAAATTTGCAGAAGATGGAGATTATGAGCCACAAGAAATCAAATTGTAACTCTCATTCAACTTTAAAACCTATTAATGCTTTCGGAAACATCAATCAGTCAAAGACAGAGTTTGTGCACAAGCTTTGAGCTCATATCAGAACACACAATAAACGGTTATATATAAAGGGTAGAAATTGTAATACAGGATATACAGTTAGCACTCTAAAACACAAGAAAAGAGTGGACAATAAAAAATGATAAGCTACTAACACGAGGGGGAGGGA